>PKRV01003263.1:135111-183331 GCA_003709505.1 Hyphantria cunea | reverse complement strand
ATATATATAAACTAGAAGTTAAACCGCGGGAACCCCGCGGTGTCACCTGCATTATAACATGACCGACTAATAACGCCGCGAGTCGAATCAATTAGTTACACAGATAGGTTTTGTGTTTTTTTTAACCGAATCGTGAATCTAAACCATTCTCAAACCCTTAGGAGTAGACACAAAAAATTTCATTTAATCGTTTCAGATGTTTAGGACGAGTTTAGTCTTACACACGCACAGAAGATGCTTCTTCTTCTTTTGATGATATGGCAATCAGCCGGATCAGCTATTTCTGCCAATGTCAAGTATTTCAAGTCTTCAATTCTAAGTCTTCGAGTCTTCAAGTCTTCGTCGTGATGGAATTAATGATAAAAAATATAAAAAATGTGGATGACATGAAATGGTGACGTCTTTCGCAAAAACAAAAAACGATCTCCCCACAGAAGATTTATTTAAATAAAATTGACACATTTCAAGTTTTACAACTTATTTAGTGAGGCCTATTTATCATCAGAACGAACCTATCTGACATGGCATTGCACCCAATTTCAAATCCTTCTCTACAGTCAAAATTCTCTGGATAAAAGCTGGATCACAATATATGGTGTAGTGGTAATTAGCTTAGCAGGAAGGCGAAGGTTCAGATTCGAGTGTCTTCACCCACTCCGGGATAACTACCTATACAATTGCTTAGCATCGATTTTGTGTGGGACCGAGGTACCACTTCGGTCGAAGCGGGACCATATAACTCGAAGTTTAATTCATTACATCAACATCCATTAATAGTCCATTGCAGGACATAGGCCTCTCTTAGAAATGTTTTCTTTTTCTTATTGGAATATGGGGCAAACGAGCAGACGTATCGCCTAAAGGTAAGCGATTACCGCCGCCCGTGGATAACCGCAACAGCAGAGGCATTACAAGTGCGTTACCGGCCTTGAGGGATGTGGAAGGGGATGAGGGGAGTGTTCCGGGTTCTCCGGCATCCTCACTCACTCGGTGAAGAACATCGGTTTTCTGTAATACTGTGGTATCTCTCCGTTCGAGCTGGTCCATGCATGTCGAGGCGTGGCTCTCCCACTGTATTATGTACCTATATAGACTGCCTGTATATATAGACTGCCTCGGTGGCGCAGTGGTAGCGTACGCGACTGCTGTCCATGAGGTCTCGGGTTCGAATCTTGGGTCAGACCAAATGTTTGTATGATCTGCAAATATTCGTTTCGGAATTTGGGTGTTTTCTATGTATAATATGTATGTATTTACAAAAAAAAGCGTATATATGTAATAATATCAGCTGTCTAGTACCCATAGTACAAGCTCTGCTTAGTTTGGGACTAGATGGCGTTGTGTGTTAAAATGTCCGAAAATATTTATTATTATTTATTTACTATCCCACGCTGGCCATCGGATTAGCATAGGGCTTGTTTCTGCCGTGCGTTTATGTTGCCCTTGTAGTATGCTTCTTTATTCGCCTCTTACAACACATCATGGGGTGATTGGGTAAAGTTTTTAGTGCTAACACTTGGGCTATGAATAAAATATGACAGCAATCTAAAAACCAGAAAGCCACCATCCATTTACTTAATGCAAGATTATTTTTCAAACCCTTGTTTATTGAATGAGGTCATTAGCAATTTTCTTGTAATATTACCAGCTGATTCGATCATGATCGGCGGTGGGCTAAAATGTTGGATCAGCATGAGTTCGCAAAACCGACGGTATTTCTGTTTTTGATTACATCTCATTAAAATTAAAATGATTTGGAAGAAATTATTGAATTAATTTGATTGACAGTGGTGGTAATTCTGTTGTTGTCACCACTAAACTAAAATTCACTAAAATTTTGTAGTTAAATTATCTTTCATCTCAGTTGCTTACAGTCTATTTTTCGATATCTCACATCTCAGCTGTAACTATGTTTAGTTTAGTACCAAATAAACGTAAATTAGAGACACACACTTCTTCATTGCTTGAAAAAGTAAAATTTACTTTGGCATAATAAAAATTAGTTAAATTATTCAACTTGAACTGTAATTTTTCTTTTGCTATTTTTGTGTTTAACGTTTTAAACGTGTAACGAGTGGCTTAAACTTGTCAGGTCGCACTAAACTTAGACACCTCGTCTAAATACATACTGACTAAATTATTTATTCAATTATTTCTTATAATTTTTTAGTTTTTCAGTTTAGATTCTTTTACTAATTAACAAGTGTGTACTTCTGATTAATTTTTAGTTGGTACAGAACTAAATATAGTGAAAGCTGAGATGTGAGATATCCAAAAATGGACTGTAAACATATAAGCTTAAAGTATATAATCCAACAACAAATTTTAGTGAATTTTAGTTTAGTGATGACACCAAAAGAATTACCACCAATAACTTATTCGAGGTATTTATTCGCTTACTTTAAATTAGCAAGCTAAATAAATTATGTTATACTAATACCATATCTGCTTAGTTCAAAAACATTAAACAGAATCAAAAATAATTTGATAGACAACTGTTTGAAATAAATCTCTCTTTAGAAAGGAGCTTTTGGCTTTCTTCTATTAGAAGCTTTGTTACCGTATGTAACTCCAAAAAAAATTACGTTTCATTTCAAATTATATACTAACACTCTAAACTGTATGCCGACTTTTAGTTTGGTTGGTTAAGAGCTGTTCGAATTTCGAGAATTTCGCACATTCTTTTGTCAATTCTCTTCCAAGAAGGACCGCTAGCCCTGAAGCGCTATTTTAGCGGCTCTCCATGGTCGATTGGGTTGAACTCGAAAACCGACGTGGTCATTACCTTAATGCGCGACTCTGTTAAGCCATTAAACACGGCACCTGAGCCCGGTCGGTACCTTTTTACACAACTTACCCGCATGCCGTCCAACTGCCCGACCAATTACAACATTTATAAATTCGCAGTCTCACCGTATGAAGTCATATCCGTAATGGCCATTGTAAACTTAATAGCTCACATTTTAAGGTTCAATTTTTAACCGTAAGGCATATTGCCAAGGTTTATATTTGAATGCAGAGTGTTACCGTAAACACGAAACGTTTCTTGTTTATCACAGCATCCGTTAAAACCGCATCAACAACGACAGAAACACGCTTAATTTTTTACAATACGACATTTATCATAAGCGAATTAATTTAAATTGCCAGAAAAATAACAGTTTACATAATGACTGTACAGTTACTAACAATATTTTTTACTTCTTTTAACATATTTGTTTGAGACATTTTCACTAAAGAGGTAGGTTTATTAAATTAAATAGAATATCAAGTTCTTTATAGCGAGACTTCCCCATAAAGTGACACTTGTAAAGTTTCTGTTTCAATACTGTTATTACCTTTATTAAGTATATAAGTAATTGGAGATATCTATGTCCAGCAGTGGACTGCAATAGGCTGGTGATGAATGAATGATGCTGAAGTAAATTGGTTGGTAATAAGATAATTATTTCATTATTAAAAACTTTTACAATTACCGTCAGTCAAGGCGTATTGGTTAAATAAAGTCATAAATTTATTTAATAAACACCACTGTTTCAATTGGAGTTTGATTCAAATCGATGTATAAATATTTCAATCTATCATGACCCCAGTAAATATAATAAGTATGTACATGGCGTTAAGTATAAACAGTACAGTATACTTGTATGCCACACACATTACAACTACTCAAAAATTTCTACACGGTTTGAACTCAAATTTAAGAAAATATACTAATTATACGAATCAAACATGTTCATATTTCAAACATTGTTTTTAATATTATTTGTGTTATTCTTGTTCCACATGTCCACAATGTATCAAAAACACTTTATGCTTTAATGGTCTGATTGAATCATTGCTCTCGAGTTTGTATTAGATATGCACAATTTCACTAATGCTTATGTTTAATTTTATAATTATTCTATGGGCTAGAAAACTGACGACTAAGATTTACCGATTTAAATTTCATTAAGAAAGAAACTTTATTGTAAAGTCAACTTGACTATATGCATAAAAAAATGTTTGGAATTCAGTTGCTGCAAATTTCTCAATTTTTATCTCACTTTGTAGAGGGGCACGTGACTCAGTGGTAACTACGTAGGTTAACACATTGCAAAGTTAAGCAATCCTAGCCAGGTCAGCCTATGATTGGTGGCCATTCTTAACATATTGAGACAACTCATTTAAACCGTATATCTCAGTTGCTTTGCTCTACGAACCCTTTTGCCAATCGTTACGGGTATTTGGAGCTCAAAAAAGTCCGACAAGTCTATCTACAGAACCTCGAAATTTCCTAGCACTTAGGTTATGGAGATCTTATGACATATGAAATCAGTTTTTCAGTCGTATTGTAGAAGATCTAAAGTAAACCTAAGCTTGTTTGATAAAAGGCTCGGATCAAGTGCCTTATTACCCAACTACAAAAGAAGGAGGGTAATGTTTTTCGAGTGTATGTATGTATATTCCTTTGGCACGCCCAAGAGCTTAAACGGCTTGTCGTGAGTGGTGTCAATAGATTCGTCTTAGCCGTGAAAGTGACACTGGGTGAATCGAAATTTAAAAAAAAAAAACAAAATTTATAATAGAATTTTTAGAGCTAAAAAGTAATCTCAAAAAATATTTTGTTTTCAAAATACATCGAGTGTGGTATCAAAATAAAGAATTTTTAACGGTGATTACGAATATGTGTGTAGCAAATTCATTACTCTTTTAAGTTAGTTAAAACAGATCCTAATCCTTACATACATATGTAAAGAATACACATTCCCAGCTGATTACTCAAACTTTGATATGAATGACACAGAAGAATAGATTCGGTGACAGTAAGAACATGATACAATGAAACGGAATTATGTATATTTATTGACTTTGAATATTGTTTTTGTCAGCAAATATACAACAACTTTTTCTTTTCATTCGTTTCTTTAAATTGTCCTTAGATTCTGCCTTGAATCTTAAATTATTCCGTAACGATACATATTTCTTGCAAAGAACATTGAATCAGTAATTGTGAAAGACATTTTACGAAATCATGAAATATATATGAGATTGTTGAACAATGATTTATCTTTGTTATAAGAAATGATGATGAAACTCCCATATTTTATGACAAGGCCTTACTTTTTTCTTTGAATTCAGATGAATATACATAATTGCTGGGCGTTGGACATGACTTTCTGTCGTTTTGAATACAAACTTGAGATCATAAATAACAATTACAGTATATAATTGATTGGAACACAGTAAGTGTTCCAATCAACTTTATAAACTTATTCATACCCATTTCTATTGGTAATAGTTAGTATGAATTTATATTAGTTGGAAGTAATAGTTAATACACTAGATAATTATGAACTAAATGTTTGTAGTTATATGACAAACAATTCAACGAATTCTTTTTTTTTTATTCGAGGGAAAAACTTGCGGTTGATAAGAGAATCATTCATTGAGTTTTCTTTTGTACAATTTCGCTAATTGCCATACGATGATTACTATTATAATGTTTCTAAGTAACACGAATTTCGACTTTGCATTTTTATTGTGCTGTGTCG
The DNA here is from genome assembly GCA_003709505.1 of Hyphantria cunea. Classification (NCBI taxonomy): domain Eukaryota; kingdom Metazoa; phylum Arthropoda; class Insecta; order Lepidoptera; family Erebidae; genus Hyphantria; species Hyphantria cunea. The sequence goes on along the minus strand of PKRV01003263.1, from coordinate 177,797 downwards.
TAATTAATGGGAATCAAATCACAATACTGAGCACAACAGAAAACTTGTCCACTAAAAGAACTGTACCATTTGCTTTGAATTTCCAAACCATGCTGACGAAGATTTATCTTTGCAGGTCTGGTTTCAAAACCGTCGAGCGAAATGGCGCAAGCAAGAGAAAGTTGGGCCTCAAGCGCATCCTTATAACCCTTATCTTGGAGCTGCAGGAGGAGCACCACCACCATCTGTAGTCGCATCTATGCCTAACCCATTCTCTCAATTGGGTTTTGGGTTCAGAAAACCTTTTGATGCTAATACCTTGGCATCTTTTAGGTGAGACTTTTTCTTTTAGGTCTGTTGCATTCAAAAACAGAAATAGGGCGAAAACGTAAAATTATTTTTAAAAAATGGGATCACGTCGATAGTCACTGTAAGTCATGGCAGTTCTAGTTATGCTTTTTCCAATATATATGTATGATAAGACGCGCGTTACGTTATACTTAGTCTTGCCATAAATATTGTTACTAAGAAAAACAACATTTGTTTATTGTACATAACATTTATTCCTATTACAGTATGTTATTTTAATACCTTAATATAAAAAAACATTAAAAATCTACAAAGCTTATTCAAAGTGGTCTCCATTGCATTGGTTGGTCTGCAATACAGTTCTCTAAAAGTTGAGACAAATTATCAATAGCAGCACGCACTCTTTCTTTGGAAAAAATCTTCACTGCCAACCATAAGGATTGTTTTAGGGACTCTAAATTATCATGGCGCTTAGAGCAAGTCTTACTCTCTACAGCTGACCATAAATCATAATCCAGTGAACTAAGATTAGGACTAGATGACGGACAGTGTTCAGCTCTGACAAAGTCCGGAACGTTCGTTTTTAACCATGATTGGGTGGATCGAGCTTTATGCCCGGCGTCGAGTCGTTCTGAAACGACCATTCTTAATTATTGAACATGGTGTTATTAAGAGGCTAAACTACCTTCTCAGGAATGGTATCTTGATCCACATGTGCCGATGTTTTCGCAAATATATAGCTCAGTCACTTCTTCACAGCTAACACCCTATCAAGCCATCACTAAAGTCGGATAATGGCCACGTTGTACTCTGTTGACTGATTGGGAAGCTTTTTTAGAGCTTTCGGTATAAATACGGTCATTTTTTTGTTTTTGAAACCGTGCTCAGTTTTAAAAAAAAAATCATATCATATTTTAAAAAACGCGATAGGGTTCTAAGTCTTATTTTCATCTCCCGAGATAAAATATTTTACTTTCGGACAGGATTTCTTCGAATTCTTTCCCTACTGCTTTGATCGCCTTTTTAGTGTGAACACTAGGTGAACGGTCCGATTTTTTTCTGTCACAAATGAAAGAGGTTTCATTGTACGTATTGATAGCTCGGTACACAAACATTTGACGAATACCAAGCGTATGGAGGATTTTAAAAATTGTATTAGGCCGCATACTTACTTTATGTAATGCAATCACAGCGATTCGGTTCTCTTTATCACCAGACTCCATTTTCATATCACAAAATATTTCACAATATATTTTCGCGAAAATAAAAAAACACAATGAACAATCGCATAAAAATGACAGATTCTAAATTCAAAAGTCATATTTTGTTAATTTTTATTGTAACTGTATTTATGGCCTGACTAACTATAGACATAAAGCTGTACTTGGTTATACTGAGGCGTAGTCATTTTTAAAGTAAATATCTCACTAAGAATATACCCTGTGCAGCAGGGAACCTTAGAAATATATATGACACAAAAACACCAGACTCAGAACAACGATTTGTGGATGATGTCACATCGAACATACCACGTTCAACGCAGTCCGAAACCAAGGTATCTATTAAACAACAACGCCAATCGTATAGTCAGTCTTTGTTTTTAATCAAATGTATCTCAGTATATACAACAAAAAAATGTTTATAGAGCATACTCCGTCAGAAAAAAAGTGTTAAATGTTATTTACACACAACAATTCAAAACCTCATATTTTTGCCTCTTGTTAACAGGTACACAAGCGGGCCAGTCCTAGGAGCCCAATATCTTGGATCGCCCCTACCGCGACCTCCGCTTTTCAGCACCCCACTGTACACATCAAGCCCTCCATTTCATACACTCCTAGCTGGTCTAGCAGCCCCTCCACGGCAATCTCCTGACCCACCACCTGTGTCGCCACCTATATCACCTGGAAGTGAGTCTCCTCCTGCACAACCTTCTGCTCCAGAAATTGAAAGAAGAAGTTCCAGTATTGCTGCACTTAGAATGGCGGCAAGAGAACACGAATTAAGACTAGAGATACTAAGACAGCGGCATCACCCAGACCTAATTAGTTGAGTTGGCATACTTTGTATTGGAGATCGAATCTTGTTTTACTATCTATAAAGGCGGTTGTTGAGTGAAAACCTACATTGTCTATAGTTTTATTTATAAATGGAATGGTATCACAGAAAATTAATAACAGTTTTTTGGCATTATTGATCTAAATTTTAATACTCAGCTATGACTTATACATTTTTTTAAATTGATTGTGATGGTTGTGAAAGATCGTACACTCTCAGAGATCTATATAAAAAATAAAAATAAAAAAGTTTGTAAGTTAAAAAAATATTCAAATTTATAAATGGAAAATTAACCAACTGTTCCAAATACGAGTAAGATACATAAATACAAAATATTGTGTAAAGGCAATGGCGCCGTGTAAAATATTGTTTTAGTAAATATTAGTAAATAGAAGTTATGTTGATACTTCATTTAAGATTCCTGTAGTTTTACTTAATCCGTCCGTTATAAGCCTTGAAGTTATTTATTGTAGCCAATAAGTATTATTAAGTTTTCTTAAAAACTATTATTGTATGGTCTATGGAAAACCCTTCGCCTTGACTGTGCCTTTAAAAAGTATTAAGTACTGTAATATTAATGCAATATACAGACAATAAGACTAGTTACTAAACAGTATTTATTATTAATGTACATATAGTTCTACAAAAAGTGTTTGTGTAGAAAATACCAGTACGAAACACCAGCGTGTATGCACACAATACTGTAATGATAGTAGGACCGATTTATATTGGCCAATAAACACAGAGTACTTAGCAGGATACACAATCAATATTTTTTGTATTGATATAAAAGCAAAGAAGAATAAAAAAGTCTTTAAATGTCTTTGTATTACAGGTAGAGACATTGTCGTAATGAAAGAATTACATAACATAATTTGCTGTTTGGTCGTTAATATTACTCTGGTTAAGCCGGAGGACAAGTCTCTACAAACGCTTACCTAATACTGAAACGCTTACCTAATATTTCAACACTACTTGGTATATGTTACCTAATACTGAATACTATAAATACTTTACAAGTAACTCTGTTAATTGGATAATATAAAGCGGTCTTTATTATTAATTTTTGTTCAACATTTCCAAATATTCTTCTTAAAATATCGAATTAAGGCCATACGAGTTAATGCAAATGGGGGTTGTATTAGATTTTCATATGGTGTTGGTGGCCATTGAACAAGATTTTCGTCAGTGCTATTGATTCCAGCTTATGTTTTTTGGCATACAAAAAAAATAGTAATTTTAATGTTTAGAATACCGTAATATATAATTTAAAGCTCATTATAGTCATACAGCAGTTCTTTACTAGGCAAGACAATCATAAATGAACTCCTGTACTGTATATATCTTTCGATAAAAAAAATCGGATAGAACTAGTTAGCAGTACAGTTCAATTTCTCTGCATAGACAGTCATAATCAAAACTGAAACAGAGGATATAGGAAATTTGTCATTGGATAATAATCTGTTATCGCCTATACTTGTAAAAAAATTTTAAAAAAGAATTAAGTTTGAAGCTATGGTATTTCATCGGTTTCTTTTTTCGAAGAAGTATTTTATTAAGTTGCACCAAAGAGGATCGTGAACCACAAAAGCGTGGTTGTTAAAATATTAATAGTTGCACAAACCACAACATCTACGCTTCAAATGTTTGTTATAACCATAATTTCGAATTATCTTGTATAAAATAAACAAGTATTGAAACCTTTGAATTATTTTTTTGCTACTATTTACCTTATTGCTATTTACCAATTAATTAATAGAAATAAGAAAGGGTTTTTGATTGGCATATGTTTTGCGATGAGAGTATCTTTTATAGTTATCAAAATAATAAATTATTAAAAGCCATTAATTATTACAAATAAAATATTGAAATTATAAAGTTCAGTTATTAAGTCTTACCTCATCTTATTTAGTGATTCCTGTCAGAGTTCGGGGCAATCCTGTGAAAAGATTTAAAGTCATCTTCTCTCGCTCTTTTTATATATTTATGAGTCATTAAGATATTCTAAACTCAACTTCGGAGCACTTTTAGACTTCAACAGCAATCAGATGGTTGCGTATGCCGACGATATAGAGCTCAAAAGTAGGTCATAATTAGACACTACGAGGCATTTGGGATGCTTAGTATATAAACCCCATCCTTATAAATCATGAGTTGAATCGCGTGATAGGCATCGAAACTATCGTTCGGTTCTGCAAGGCGCAGAGACTTCGGAGGGCAGGTCACGTTGAGAGAATGCGTGACTCCAGAGCGGCAAAGGCCATCAGAAACTGGGCCCTTCAATAAAAAGACCACGCGCTAGGTCTAGAAGGTGGTAGCGGGACTGTTTTAGGGAAGATCTGGTTACCCAAAAAGGAAGACTAACTGGAAACGTACCGCTCTGAATGGAGATAGCTGGAGACAAATTATGGAAGAGGTCAAAACTATATATATATATAAGGCCAGATTTTAAAATGGATCAATTCAGAATGAAAACTAGAGATACAATATTGAGTATCATTTAAATTTTTAACGCCAAGATCTGGCGACGTTGTTCATAGTGTTATAGCTTTTCAAAAGTTTACGTGAGTACAAAGTTTACAAGTGTACGAATTAACAAATTCCCGTACAGCTTCTATTTGGTCAAATGTATCACTATGAATATGCTCACTCCACAATTACCTGCCATTGGCAAAATTAATTACCGACTTAAACAAAGAAATGCGTATTCTGGTAGCATATCAAATTCGATCAAAACATACATATACACAATCAAAGAACTCATTACATTCAATAAACTAAACCTGATTCAGTAAGAGAAATAAATGTTCGCCTTTCAACATTCTCTTTCATCAATCAATAGCTTATTACATGTCAAAAGTTGAAAAATATGGCAGCTAACCGTTGGCGGCTCTGGTCATCCATCATGACCGACTTAACAATGGCGGGAACATTAATTACATAATCGAATTTAATTAAAATGTAATTCAATAACGTGCAATTACATCGGATATCTCCGGATATCATCGTGGGCCGTGCGTGGGACGAATCCGATTGGTTTGTGATTAACCATTAATCTAAAATTCAATTATCTCATGATTTACCATCGTTTGATTGAAAGAAAGCCGTGACTCACGTTTATTAGTTTTTAATTTCGTTGAAAAACTTTATGGCTACTTTCTGTTTTGGTGTAATCAGTGAAATTGAATGTGCCTAATCGTAAACTAATAGAAATGTGATACTTTCCTTATAACCAATTCTATTATATCGTTAACGGGTATCTCATATGTAAGAAGAAAGGTGGTTATAAATCAAAGAACATAGAAACATATGGACGTAAATATTTTGTATGTCATATGTGATCAGATATAGCTAAACCTTAATGTATCTTGTTGCTTAACTAGAGACATCCAAAAAAAAGAATTGTTAAACAACTGATTAATTTATAAAGTTTTTTTAAATACATATATGCTTTTATTACTAGTCAATAAAAACAATAACTTTAAGCCCTTTTATTTGATACCAATATTGGATGGGTTGTTCACAAATATGTACGCCGCCATTTTGTAACGGAGGCCATTTTGGATTAATAATAATGCTGATTAAAAATAATTGGATTGTCATCAGAATTAAAGGCATGTTTCAAATTTCAGCTCAGTCGGAAAACGGGAAGTGGATCAAATTTAGCTTGCAAGATTTGAATACATACAAACATCGGGACAGGTAAAACTAAAATAAAAAAATAATAATTTTCATAGGTATATTATAAAAATATGTTGTCTAGCCAAAAGTATTTTAAGTTTTCTACACATCACATCAACAGCCTTAAACAGTTTACTGCTAAACATATTTTTTCTACACTTTTCAATTATTATTTTATCTCAGAAATCATTCAAAATATGTAATTTTAATTTGAAATATTTTGACCTCGCAAATTTTTTTATATTTATATACACTTTTATCATTTAAGCCTTTGGTTCAAACGCTAGTGTACTGCGTAGCAACATGTCCATGACCTTGAAACGAATATTCTTCAAGCAATGTGTTCTGTCAGTATTCACATATGGAGCCTAGACCATGACTATAACCGAAAAATCCGCACAAAAACTCCGCGTTGCGCAATGGAAAGAGCTATGCTCAGAATTTCCTTAATTGACCGACAGAGAAATACTTAGATTAGATAGGAACACAGTCACATTATCATAAAACTTGGATAACCAAGACTCAGTTAAAGTCTCTCGAAACCCACATCGAAATTCTGCTCATTTCTTTCACTCCTAATAAAAAAACACCTTGCAATTTTCTGGAAGAAGAATTTGCGGAACTTACTACATTCTGGAAGCGTTATCGAAACATATTTAATATATCCTTTACTTCTCTAACTTGCTACATATACATAAAATTGATTTCATATTTCATTGACTGCCTCGGTGGCGCAGTAGTAGCGTATGCAACTGCTGTGCTAGAGGTCTCGGGTTTCGATTCCTAGGTCGGACCAAATGTTTGTATGATCTGCAAATATTTGTTTCGGAGTTTAGGTGTTTTCTATGTGTAATATGTACGTGTTTACAAAAAAAAAGTATATTCATATGTATTTATATCAGTTGTCTAGTACTCATAGTACAAGCTGCGCTTAGTTTGGGACTAGATGGCATTGTAGGATAAAATTTCCGAAAATATTTACTTACTTATTTATATATAGATACAAAAATATATATACTAATCAATCGTTTTAAGCAAAAAACACACATTTGGACGTGACTATTTAAGGATACGGAGTGTCACCATCTTTATTCGTCTCGTGGTTGTATGTGCCTAATAAAGAAAGAAAATTATTTATTCTGACACAGGACTGTATATGGTTTCAAACAAACGTAAAATAGAAGATAACAAGGTATTATGTTGCCCTGTGCGCTGTCAGAAAAGGCGCCTTTCTTAGCATACTGCTGTAGCCAGGGTGACCACAGCTGCTATTATTAATAGAGTAAATTATAACAGAATTGTAGAGTAAAGGTACACTCGAAACTGACCCTATCTATATACCAAGTCGTCTAGAAAGTGCTGTGTGGCATAGTAGGCTCAAACCTCCTGTCGAGTCAAGGAGGTCTAACAGCTGATTGTTTAAACCTGTTATTGTGATATTATTATTTTTTTCTTTAAAAAAGACAACTCCCGCATTAGGAATATAAACTCCTGTGTCACGGGGATCTTTACAAACATACATGAAACGGACACAAACTACACCCAGACTTAGAACAACAATTTATGGATCACACAAAGTGCTGTCCCATGTAGGATTTGAACCCACAACACTTGGCGCAGTAGGAAGCGGTGTGGCGACCACTGAAACCACCAGGCCAACCGTGTAGTCGATTTTCGTCGATTCGTTTGTATTATGTGTAACGGGAAGTGAGTCCCATTTGATTCAACCGATAAGCATTCAGCGCTGTGATAAAGTTGATTACCAGGTAAGGTGAAAATTTTAATAGTTGTATTCTTTGATTGCCTTTGTGACGCAGTAGTAGCGTATGCGATTGCCGTGCTTGAGGTCTCAAGTTCGATTCTCGGGTCGAAATAAATATTTGTGTGATCTGCAAAGATTTTGATACTATACGAAACAAAATATTAATTATTCAAATAAATCGAATTATACATCTGTGGTAATGTTAATCCAATATGGCAGCATCGATTTATAACTCAAAAAAACATGCCACAGTGAAAAACCGGTTCCAGAATCAGATACTTGTTAATGTAAAATAAATATGAATGTGGTTAATTTAATTGTAATCGAATTTTTATCCTCCCGAACTCATCTAGACGGGAACGCCCTCACCAGCCTCTTGTTATGAAGTGGCGTGAGCGATAAGAAGTAGCGGCTTTAATAATAATTTATTTTAAAATTGGATCGTAAATTACGTCTCTTCAAAGAAAAACCAACTACACTTAAAGGGGTTTCAGTTTAAATAAAGCCTGAAATAAATTATAAGTACATAGTTTTGGCTTTTAATCCTTGTGTATATTAATATTAAACTTTCAAAAACGGTACTATATCAACAGTACATCTTTACACTGGTTAGGCAATTTCCTAATCTGCACGAGTTAAAAAATAACGAGGATGAAAATAATATAATTTACACCACAATGTACGTCTTGAAGTTAAAAGGAAGGACACGTTGTTGTGTCACTGCAAAAAATATCTAAAACTATTTTAGAGAAATGATTATAAAATGCTATTTTTGTATAGATTTATGGATTAAGATATTTTTGTATAGATTTATGGTTTATGGATTTTTAGTGTTAGATCTTATCTTATTTTAAACTGTTTAATATTTAGAACGTCGTTTGACAAGACAAAATACATTTTTGGTGATTTTTAGTTTAGTTTAGAGAGTTTTCGACCAAATAATATTTATTATCTATTAGCTCTAACAGCATTATATCATCTTTTCAATGTAATTTTAGGTCTGGAGCAATGTGAATAGAACTTTATTTTATCCTCCTCAGTTCCTGTGACTCGACCTGATTGGACTGGATAACTCGTCCAGTGTATTCGCACCTTTAACGCGTTAAGATTTTATCTTTTAACTTGCACCAATACACGGTTGCCAAACAGGGTGGAACCTCACCAAATCTAATTATAAATTCACACAAAAAACAAAAATTATTATTTGTATGCTTTGTGACCTCCTAGAATTCTTGCGTGAGAAACAGGCTATACAACTAAGTAACCTGTCATGTATTATTGGATGGTTGGAAACGAGATGAGAGTGTACAGTCGGCTACAAAATACTTTACACATGTATATACGTTTTAATAAACTATACTTGGGAGAACCACGCTTCAGCATGAATGGGCCGGCTCGACCGGAGTGATACCACGGTCTCACAGAAAACCGGTGTGAAACAGCGCTTGCGCTGTGTTTCACCGCGTGAGTGAGGATACCAGAGGCCACTAAGACAACCCCTCCCCCATACCCATCCTCCTCCCTATCCCCCAAACGCCGGCAACGCACTTGTGACGCCTTTGGTGTTACAGATGTCCATGGGCGGCGGTAATCGCTTACCATCAGGCGATGCGTGTGCTCGTTTGCCCGCGATTCCATAAAAAAAATGCTTCTTATACTAAAACACAAAAATAAACGTGTACCTATGACAGTTCTTTTGGCATTATATAGACTTGATTTGTAGTAAATGTAGAGTTACTTTTTGTATTAGTCTCAAACACAAGTCTCAGTGAAAACAAACTACCCTGGGAGAGCCATACTTCGACACGAATAGGTAGCTCCACCAGAGAGTCACCACGGCCTCCCTGAAAACCGATGTGAAACACCGTTTGCACTGTGTTTCACCAAGGATACAGGAGGCCTATATTCCCAACCTCTCACCCATCCCCCTCCTCAACCCCCAAAGGTCAGCAACGCACTTGTGACGCATTGTTTGACGTCTATACCATAATTTTTTTTATAAAATTTTACTTACAAACTTATCGGTTTTTTATAGATTTTGTGACTTAATAAGGGCAATATTTTTTACATCAGTTTCGACCTATATTGATATTAATAAGTATCCAGTAAGGCTTCCTATTCAATGATGCACACCAGACACACGAGATATTTAAAGGAATCATAAACTAATACACAGAGGCAGATATTCACAAAAGCCGTACAAAACAACATGTCAATTGTAATAGGGTTTTATAATCTGTTATGCAAATGGATCAATAAGACATAGACTAGAATTGAATACAAAAACGATTTTAAATTAGTTATCTTCTTCAAACCAAACGTAAATACATTACTCGTACATGGAAGCAATTATATCCACAATAATTTATTTGAAGACCAGAAGCAAGACTCACTAACAAAGTACCAGGGTAGTCGGCTACGCGGGAGGCGGAATCTGAAGTAATTAAACAAACACGAGATCGGCCGGTCTCGTTAGCTCTACCACGCCTACACCTAATCAATTCTCATAATTAATCGGTACGCCCGATCATGATGGTATCGATACAACCGAATATCGATTACACATAACGGCTGACCACGAATCGTAGTACTACTCATAATGCACGCTTTGTTAGTAATCGAATAAAGTGAAATATAATTTGCGCGTGCGATTAAAGTGTTTCGATGACGCAATTGTTTCTAATTCGTGTCGAATCGTTAACTAAACGATGGGTGATTTTATACAATAAAATTAATTCGAAATAATAGATTTTGTACGCTTTATAATGCCCGTGGCTAATTCCCTCAGTAAAAATTTATTAACAATATATAAATATTTTATGAAGAAATTATTTTTAAATGAATATTTAAATATATCTATCAAAATAAACTATCAAATAAAAATAACATTTAGTACAGTACAGTCTGTATGCCAAATCGCATGTTTTAAAACTGAAGACAATACATAGACTAAAAAAATATATTATTATGAAAAATATATTCAAAGATGGAATAATTATAAGACTAACGTAATTTTTCGTTCAGAAGTACACGAATCGCCACCACAACTAACTTTTTCTGCAATACAGCACTGTTCTACCCTACTCTTCTGTATACTTTGTCTTGTCCGTCATTATCATAAAACATAATTTTAAACTCATCGGCGATAAGGACGTTGCACCACTGATTAAAAGACCAGTTAAGGTGTTCACATCCAAAGTTGAGGCCCGCTCTTCGGTGGCCTGCCGTTAATTTCGACAAATTTGCAGGCTTCTGTGGTACCAACCTACGTTAATTCAGTCTTATTCTAATCGTAGAATCACTTATTACTACATTTCTAATAACACAAAGTTGTTGCTGCAGTTGAAATGTTTTAAGACGAAGATTTCTGAAAGAAACTGTTGCAATAAATGGATCTTCTCACTTAAACGTGACTCGATTCCAACCAGATCCACGCGAATAGCCCAGATGTAGATGACAATATGGTATAGTCTTGCAGCCACAACACGCTGACCAAGCTCAGAATTAAGTAGCGCCACAACTTGTTAGGCTTCTGTGGGCGAAGTAACCATATTTTTTTTAAAAAAAGATACCACAAAGTATAAAAATAAATAGCAAACAAAAAAAGTAACAGTTCACAGGTAATTTTCAGGTTTTATACAACTACTAATGCTAAATCTCTAAACACCAATATACATCCATACAATGAAAATTTTAATTTAATTTGATGGACCATATTGGTAGTGTTTAGGCTTTTTTGCTGAGAAGTATATATACCGATTAATCCATGAATAACCCTCCTACTCCCTCTGACCCAGCGTCTCAGCACACATCATTACCGTGTTACGCATACTTGTGTTCAACAGTCGATAAAGTGAACCTCTTGTAGTCTATCAATCAAAGCTCGATCCAATGAGCTTCAAGAAGCGCCACAATGATTTATCAGCGATACTCCTGCGCCCGCGCATTATACCCATTTGAAGTCACGACTCAAATGAGGATTTTTGTTAAAAAAGGTTCATTTGATTGAGAGCGTTTAGCTGTGGGAACAAAAGAACCATTTTTGGAAACGTGTTTAATTTTTTTATACCTGGCTCCTTGTGGAAAAATAACATGTTTAGAATTTTATTAGCACCTGAGAATTACAATAGGTTTGCAAACATAAAACTCTAAGACGCCCCTTTTTATTTAATCCCCCTAAGTGCTCTAAATAATCCACCCCCAAAACCCCTAAAGCTTATGAAAATCGTTGGGGCCGTTCAAAGGTATATAAAGGTTTATGTCGTAATAACTAGTTTGTACATTAAAATAGTAAAATGTAAAATCAAATATTTTCGCAGAGTGAAAAAATGTTATTAATTATGATAATAAAGAAAAATTTTATTTTGTTCATTTTTATTAATTTTAATGTACCCAGTATCACTCTCACGACTAAGACGAATCTGTTGACACCACTCACATAAAAATACGACAAGCCTTTTAGGCTAGGGCGTTATCTAGGGCGTGCCAAAGAAATATTCATACATACATACATACGAAAATGTAACCCTCCTCCTTTCGCAGTCGGGTAGAAACAGAATAAACTTGACACATGACACACACACACACACAGACAAACACACACAGAAAGAGAGAGAGAGAGAGAGAGAGAGAGAGAGAGAGAGAGAGAGAGAGAGAGAGAGAGACAGACTGACATCGTCGTCAAACTTATTACTTTATTATATACACCTCTCTTTTTGTGTCGGTGGTTAAAAACATAATGGCACAGAAAAAACTAGAAAATTGTATGATTAAACAGCTAATTAACTAACAATGTTTGTTTCTAACATTTCGCTCAAAAAAACGTTGACCACTTTAGATACATACATTTATAAACAGTTTTAATTTTTAAAGTCAATACACTATCCGTAAATAAATCAGAACGAACGTTCAAATATTAATATGGTAACATTACTAAATTAGAATAATAAATTGGTAACAATTACTCATGCCAGAGACAACGAGTTAAAAACAAAACTACCATAGACAAACAGTAACAAATGAGGTCGGTACAAATTGAATGGGCCTGTTTTTAATGCGATATTTTTGTTATAATATCCAATTATGGGGTTTTAAATTATTCTGGACTTTTTCATCGGTTCGAAGTCTCTACTACTAATTAATGATTTCCTCACAGTCGGGGTTCGCTGGCGATTAGGCCGGCATGTCGTTAAATTTTGAAGACTAAGGATTAATGTTGAAATAGAATTAAGATTTTTTTAGTCATCTAAAATCGAAGTTTAATGAACCATTCCTTTTAAACTAACGAGTTTTATAATTTTTCTTTTTGAAGAGTTATTAAGCAATAAACACAATTTAGAACTCACATCAGTTTACTTTTGATTATTATATATGTAAACGTATTTGAAAAAGAAACAAATATATGTTTAATTTACTTTTTCACTCAGAGACTGGTTATATAAGTCAGACTGTCTGATTAAGTTCATTAATGACATTCCAAGCAGTCACGAATTCGATCCGATCGCTAGAGCATTGGCAAAAAACAAGGAAGTGCATGTTAAAAAGGTTACCAAAATTAGACTAAGTGAAACACTAAATACTTACTGTTTCACTATGGTAAGTACATTAACATTTTAGCAGGATATAGAGTAATTAAGAAACAGACATGATTATAGACATAATTATTAGTCACTGTACAATTAGCGCGAATTGAAATGTGCATCATCATCATCCATAATGTCCCACTGCTGGGCTCGGGTCTCCTCTCAGGAAAGGGTTAAGGCCATACGTTCCTACGCTGGCCAAGTGCGGGTTGGGGACTGGCAAGACATCGTTGTGGCTACGTAATCTTATCGTTGGATGATTTTAAGCTGCCCGAAGGCCTCCAACTAAGCTTCACGACTGTTATCCTATGATAACAACCGAGACCGACTGCTTAACGTGACCTCCGAATCACGGAGACGCTCATGGTAACATGCCACTAGCGGTCACCCATGCAGTCATAGCATTACCTAATATTAGCAGTGGTTTAAAATTGATTGTCTGCTGGTCACTTGACTACCCGGATAGTGACAATACATGATCGCTACTACAGCCATTAACGTCACAGTCGTAAAAAGATGGTAGTTTTAAGCAGTAGTAGTTAGTGTCCCTGTATCTTAGTGCTCCCTAATCATAGAACAGACATATGGTCCGTGAATCTAGCCTCTTAGAGTTACGGCAGTCCTAGTCTTATTTTCCATCCGAGAATTGTTTTATACCTTATCTTCAATGCCTTACGCTATCCGTTTTTAAAATTGGTTTTAATTTTCCTAAGTAAAATAAGTGTCAGGAGGCGATCGACCATGACCAATGCTGTAGACAATGTTCACAAATAAAATCGGGAAACCATCAACAAAATAACGTAGTAGTTCTTTGTTGGTTTCTATGCGGGCAACACGGGATTGGTTGTTGTAGTAAGCCTATGTTAACCAGTGAAAGTTTTTCAGCTGAGATGGTGTCGATATATTAAGATATCAAATTGATACAAATTTATTAAAATAAACAGTTACAACATCGTCAAAAACCCATAATGCCCATTGCTGGGCTCGGGTCTCCTCTCAGGAGAGGGTTAAGGCCATACGTACGTAAGGCCATACACAAATAATTGAGTTCAATTATAACATAATTGAACTCAATTATTTGTGTTTCTTCCATCTGCACAATATGCAGTGTAGGTAACCTAACTTTACACCTGACTGTAAGCACTCATTTACTGCCAATAATTCAATGCTGCCATTAATAACACACATATTTTACAGCCCCTTTTATGGTTTTTGAACGTTTAAAACAAATTTACATGTGTATGCAAGTTTAATCGTAAAACATCGGCAATTACATGTAAACAGAAGATTTTCCATAGTTAACACAGTATTAGTCAACCTTTGAAGTATGGAAATGAATATATATTTTAAATATTTCCATAATGTATGAATCTAGTTTAATGAGTTTACAATTTAGACACCGACAACGAATGATCATTGCTTGGCAAAGCATTTTATATTTGACAAGAAGAAAAATCTAAGCAGATACACTATTTTAATATATAATAACTTTTTGTTTGTTTTAACTCACAAATCTCTATAATAAAAAAGTGTATATCGTACCTATTTGATAGTTACATTTCTCAGCTATGGTAAAGGCTGCTTGTTTAACATTAAACTACATATTCATGAGAATGAGCAGACTAGTCACCTTATGGATAGTCCACCGTGACTCTTGAATGCCTTTCGCACCCGAAGTTATTATTGCGTTACTGGACTTATTCTTCTTGGGGAGAGTAGGAGTCAAAAATGACGAATAAGTCTGGTCCTAATTTATAGTTACTGATTTTATAATTAATGGGTTCGTAGCTCCCCTTTAAATTCGTACATATAATAAGCTATAACATCAACAGAATAAGAATATCATTATTGCCAACAAAAACGTATGATATGCGAACAAACTTGGAATTTATCTTACGATAAATGTAGGAGCAGATCAGGAATTGATTAATATAAATATCGTTGCCCGACTACGGGAAAGCCAAAGGAGGGTTATGATTTTGACAGGCTACGTATGTACGTATGTATAAATGTTCATCTGTTCCCCTATAATTCCTCAACTCCTTATTAGAACTGGACAATTATCGTATCGTTAGAAGCGTCTTGATTGTTCGCTGGTTATAGGCGCCCTCTAGCGGTCATAAGGAATTGTGTTAAAATATCAATTATATTCCGAGATAATTATTCCGCGTTTATTATCAAAGGAAGGAGCGTTACGTGTACATTTAAAAAATATATATATTATTAATATTTACTCGTAACTAGGTCCGTATTTATTCGATAATCGTGAACTTTGATGCAGATATACTGGGATGGTTCTCCGGCTATCTTCAAGCACGCTAACAGTGTGTTTGTATTTAAAACAGGGTTACCAGAATATTTTTTTTCTCGAATCGCCTCGCCGGAGCGCTCGTGTAGCCCCGAGATAGCCCCATCATGGCGTACAGGTAGTTAAGGCGGGAAAGTTTAAATAAATTCCTGAGCTTATTATTGCTCTTATATTTATTAAATTCGTATTATTATTTAACAATATTTTTTTTGTAATTAATAGACACTGAATTTCTAAAGATAGTATTATTTATGAATCTATGGAATTTTTAACATAACCTTTATATAGAAAAATTGATAATAAAATGTAAATAAATAATATAACCAAATCGGCTACCTGTAGCCAGCGGATAAAATAATATCGCCGCTCGGTAAGGGAGATAGCCCCATTGGCGCTAAATAGCCCCATCTGGCAACACTGATTTAAAACTCGACTTCGAGCTGGTGGGACCTCTGCCCCTTTATATTCTCTCTATTCATCAACCTCATTACTCAACACCTTCAGTGTGCGTATCACCTCTATGCCGATGATCTGCAGCTTTATTTACAGGCAAAGGTGGAGGACACAGCTGAAGTCGTCGACAATATGAACAACGACCTAGATTGTATAAAATCACACAAGTAAGTAACAGAGGTTCGGATTATCATTTAACCTCACCAAATATCAAGCTAGTCGGCAGCAAAAATATGATTCGCAGAGTGTTATAGACTATAGATTAATTTTAGGTCAGAACTTGTTTTATAGGAAAACATAACATAACAAGCAGTGGTTTTTAATACCTACCTATTACATTTACTAGAACACGTTGTCTATATGCACATTGTTTGTGCGTTTCTTACACTTTGTGTTCATCATAAGGCCTCGCCCACGTCACGGTAAAGGGATTTGAATAAATTTCAAATAAGATAGGCCTCCGTCGATCATCAAAATGAAATGAATATCAACCTCTGACCCGAAGCTCAATATAAAACTTATAAAAGTTCAATTTGATTATATTATTCGTATAAAAAAACACACTGTCTTGTTGTGTTCACCAACATAAAGAAGGTTGGTTTCATTGGACCATCTTAGACTTACGTGTTCAAAAAAAACATGTTTTTTGTGTTAATTAACATTTTCATTTTTAACTATAAAAAGGATTATTAAACTTACCCTATCTATGACATTGTTAAATGCAAGTTTGATTGTAATACCTGTTTCTGTATCTATAAAAATGTCAAGTAATCAGGGGCATTAGATGACAAGGGTATGATTTGTGCGACTTAAAGCAATCAGATAATTAAGGATCATTGTTGAGTTAGATTAATACACTATAGGTTATGTCTCTCTTATTATACTAAAGTATATACATAATCATTTAATAAAATACTTGACGGTAGCAACAGCGGAAATATCATCAAATCTATTTTGTGAAACTACAAAATAAACAATACTGGCAACATTATTTTACCTAACACTCTTATTCTTTAATTAAATAAGTAAAGAAACAAAAAGTTTAACCCATAATAGCAACTTATTAAACATTATATTTTATGAATATGAAAATCTCTAACGCTCTTCTAGCGGACTTTGTCTGAATAGTTTCATAACCCTTACTATAAAATATACCATACTTTCTCATTACCTACTTAAAAGCAATCAATGAAAATTACATCAATATTAACCTAGTAAGTTAAAACATTTTATTACTATCTCACGAGATAGCGTCAATATCGAAACTATTTTTTTATTTTAATATTTCCATTTACATAGTGCCATCACACACGATCAAACGATAAAAGCTCATGAAACGATCACAAAAATTCAATTACCAAATATTTTACATATATGTAAACTTTTTAAATTAAAAAAGAAAGGTAATCAGGCATCGCTTTTAAATAATGCATGAAAAAAGAACAACAAAAAGTTTAGAAACAAGTAAACGAGCTTGATTAGGGCCGATGTCACGCCGATAAAAGCCGTAAAGCCGAAAATTGAAAAGGTTACTTCATTAAAAATGCTATATATTACCATTTTTAAGCAGGCAGGTGAACCCTATGGCGGTAAAGGGGGTGACCATGAAGAAAGCGTGGTGAATCACTATTTGAGAATATTGAACTTTATATTTATCTTACAATCGTTATTAGGTACCACAAAAAAATGGGTACGACATCCATTTTTTCCCAAAAATATAAGCTTAATACTTGTTGATATATAATAAAAATTAATTTATACTTTCCTTAGAACGAATTACTACTAAGATATTAATAGAAAAGATGAGTTTAGCAAGTGTTTGTTTGTGGTTTTGTCAATAACAGTACTTCTAATTATGGAAAACTACACGAAGCTTTTACGTGTAAACATTTTTTGTGTTTATAAATAAAAACTTTATAATAAAATCTTGTCTTCATTTTTACTTCCACGAGATTTGAGACTGAAATATTACTAATCTTGGGTGAAAAATATATTACTAGTATCAAATCAAGAATCATTTCGGTAGTTGAGGACTATCCCATTTGTTACAGTATCCATATTATATCGTTAAAGCGACACACCCTACTGTCCGGCGTCGACTCCAGCGCACCCTGCCGAGCGGATCTAATGAAATAAACTGAAAATCAACACGAGTACCCGCGCCGCGCCCTCTTTGAACAGCCGCATACTCCTCGCGGCCCACTCACGATATAATTAACACCGGAATTTATTATAATACTGTCTCGAAAATGTCTTACGATGCGTGGACACGCTATTGTTATTTTTAATCAATATCATTAGCAGTTTGTTTTAGCGGGATTGAGATTCCAATACCAATAATTACGTCATTTGCGCAGGCGCACATTTATTATTTATTAATAAATATTTAATAAAGTTCATTAAAAAGGCTTTCTTTTAAGAAATAAAGTTATTTTATGTTTTGAAGATGTAAACTTAATTTAAAAATGCTTGTAAATTATGTTTGCAATCCATATTATACTAATAAATCGAACTTTTAAATTAAAACAAAAAATTCTTTGGCAAAGAACTTTCTGCTTCTGGTATTGTCACTATTTTACAAATCATTGAAATTATAAACATTATTTCAGAAGGACTTAAGCTACATTACTGTGATAGTTTTAATATTATTAATCGATGGCACAGTGGTAGTCGGGTTCGATTTCCGGGTCGGCGCAAATGCTTGTGATTTGCAAATTTTTATTTCAAAGTTTGGGTGTTTTTATGCTTTTACTTACAAAACAATAGAATTTATGTCAGCTGTTTAGTGCCCATAGTATAAACTATGCTTAGTTTGCGACTAGATATCGACATGGGTCATATGTCCGAAGTATTCCTAAATATTATTCAAAACAGGTTGTTGGGATGGTTTGTCGTTCTCTAGAGTAAATTAGAGTTATAATAGTTTTTTTTCATAATGAAGTTGCTATTTCATGTAACAAAAATACAATGGTTTTTCATTTAATACACATTGAGATATTTTTTCAAGGGTTTTTGTGTAGGTACAAAATTTTAAGAAAAAGTTTTAATACTATTTTACACTATCCTTTATCAGCGAAAGGCTTGCTAAAACAATGTTTTATTAAATGAGGTGGGATGTTTATTTATAATTGATTGTAAGAAAAGCTATGATATTATATCCACCTGTTTTGGCCCAAAGTCTTAAGTAATTTCATGATACAAAAATAATATTAACTGCAGCTATTTATTCTAGCAGCCGGTAGAGTAGAAGGCCAACACACAGGAAGGGTCGAGCCCTCATTTAAATGATTGATAAGTCTAATTCAATCAGGTAGAATAGGCTGTAGTAGCCGATTGGCTTCCAAGCGAGTGATGAATTACACTTATTAAGTTATGGAGTTCACTGTAAAAAATACAATTGGAGATTTGAAAAAAAACGATTCTAATATAATCGTCGTAACTCTTTCTGGAAGAGTATTATTATAAATTATTAGTAAATTTTAACTAAGGATAGCAGTATAGATGGTTTTGGTGTGCCTTATTAAGAAAAATAGGTTAATTAATACATTTAATCTCCCGTTTTGCAAAGAAGAAAAGTGGACTTCTTATATTTTAAGCTCCTTTAATTTTCTTCTGATTAATTTCGTTGCGGGTTCCAAAACAATTTTTTTTTCTGGGAATTCCCGCATGTCATAACTTGGAGTTTTTATGGGTCACTGCTGACGATCCTGGTGTACAGTAGTTACAGTGGTAGGTGTGTGGGCGGGATTAGTCCCATTACAAAAATTATAAATACATTCGAGCCTATTAGCAAAGCTATTTAGCTTTGCTAATAGGCTACGTAGATTTATGACTATTTAGTCCGCCCCCAAATTCGTATTTATGTACGTACGTATACATTTGTATGTTTTTACCATGGAAGAGCCACGCTTCGGCATGCTAAGGCCGGCTCGACCGGAGTGATGTCACGACCTTACATAAAATTAGTGTGAAACTGCGCCTACGCTTTGTTTCACCTGGTGAGTGAGGATAACGCAGGACCATTTCTTACGTGTGGAAACCTCCTTGGGCCTTCAACTCACCGGGGTTTGCGGCGGGGCGGTGTGGCGGAATCGAACCGACTAAAACCACACGGTGTGCCACTCTGCGCCTAAGACGGGAGGGGTCCGGGAACCGCTTTCTTACGCCATCCGGGGACATAGGTAGGCCTCCCCCAAGGCTCTTGACAATCAATTCCAGCTTTGCCTTTTCTTAAAGGCAATGCATGCCTCCCAGGAAATAATATATTTGATAACACCATGAATAACATAATGACTTAATGTTTAAACGCCTCAAGCCTTTTAAATCTATTTGCTTTGATGGAAGACAAAAATTAAAATATCTCCATTTATTTATAAAGTTCCTATAAATAAATAGAAGAAGTTTGTGAATTCAAGTTCAAATCTTTACAGTGACATTCCATTACCAATACTTTATTTCCGATATATCGATTATTAAATATAATATAACACAATCCTTGCAATATACCTAAAATATTAGTAAAGAACCAATATTTTTGTGTAACGGTAGGGGTGCGTGTGCGCAGCTTGACGTCTGTCGCTACACATCTAAAGAGATGTGCCCACACGAAATCGATTACGATTTGCAGGTGCAAATAATGATATTGTTATGAACAAAAAATAACAGATACCTTTCGTCTATATCAAAAACTTAATGATGTTATTAAATATTAATAGATTGGAATGATTATTTTATATGTATTGATAACTAGTTAATGAAATTATAATTTTATCGTATGAGATACATCTATTTGAGATATAAATTACTGTCAGCGAGCACAGCCATAAAAACCTAAGACTATTAAATTAAATTTAAAGTATGTTTTAGCATAGAATAGGAAACCATAATTTATTTTATTATTATATCAGTATAATTCCTTTGGAAAATCAATAAATTAGAGCATTTTTTAACATACTCCGTCCGTTTCCTTTTTAATTATAATTAAAAGTGTTTACACTAGAAGATATTACTTGGAATAAGTTTACACCAAGTTTAATTTACCGCGGAGATAAATTATATAATATTAATTACCTGACAAAAATAATTATCTCCCTAAAGGCTCTCAGTAAACATTAGAATACATTTACGATGAATATTAAATGAACAACTAATTTAGTTTTTCATTCAATATTTGATCTTCACTTAATCTCACAGAACTTAATAAATATACAAATAATTATCTAGACAACATTAAGCTGCTCGTGATACTAACAAAGATTCCGGCTGAAATGTATTTAAATAGTTTTTTTTATGGAATAGGGGGCAATCGAGCAGACGTACCGCCTGATTATCAACAACCCATAACGTCCCACTGCTGGGCTCGGGTCTCCTCTCAGGAGAGGGTTAAGGCCATACGTCCCCACGCTGTTGGCCAAGTGCGGGTTGGGGACTGGCAAGACAACGTTGTGGCTACGTAATCTTACCGTCGGATGTTTTCAAGCCGCCCAAAGGCCTCCAAGTAAGCTTCACGACTGTTATCCTATGATAACAACCGGGACCGACTGCTTAACGTGACCTCCGAATCACGGAGACGCTCATGATAACATGCCACTAGCGGTCACCCATCCAGGTACTGACCGCGCCGTCGTTGCTTACCCTCGGTGATTGTTTCTAAACACCGAGTGCAACTGGGCTATGAGCGCCTCAACCGCCTGATGGTGAGCGATTACCGCCACCCGTAGATACCCGCAACACCAGAGGCGTCACAAGTCACGCCGGCCTTTTAAGAGGGAGTACGCTCTTTTCTTGAAGGTCGTATTTTTCGGGGAATACCGCAGGCGACAGTTCATTCCACAGTTTAAGTGTGCTAGTTGCTGCAGTCATGCATAAAAATATGTAAATTATAAATACAAAATAAAGTATATTCCTTATCTAATACACAACATTTTTAATATGTGTTAAGAGAAGACTTAACTGAAAATTTAAAGCAAATTAATTCTTGAACGACGAAACTATTAGAATAAAGTATTCGTATCTTACTAATCAAATTGTAATTTTTAATCTTACTATTAAGTAAGGTCGATATTTGATAAAAGTGATCTGCCTGACCTAGGTAAGATCTGTGTTTCAGGCTTTGAATTGAGAGAGACATGACACAGCCTCTTTTCCCTGGCGTTCTATAAAATTATATATCACTGAAGTCTAAATGTTTTATGAATGAGTTTTTTTGTATATTTGTTGAGTCTCCCGCGATACGCAACAAATTCCTAGTGTATTCTTTAATAAAAAGAAAATAACTGATTCATTGCAGCTAACTCCCCTCAAAACCTGCTTTTGAAATTGAGTGAGACTCCAAACTGCATACAAGCGTAAAAAATATTAATAACTTTGAAATAATCAATCACCTACAACATTCAATCATACAAGTTAGGATATTAGCTGCTACGACTTACTCAACGTGTTTTGCAATCTTCGCAATGAAATACAAATCTGACATTCTAATAACCGCAATTATTTAAACATTTCATCGGTTTCTTGATACCACTTGTGGGAAATCTTTAACTATTCTGAACTATAGGTACTTAATATTACAATATGAAAATAATTCTACCTTTCTTTCCATGTATAAAGTTTTCACATTATTTCCTTTTCCTTTATATAAGTAGATTTAGACTTGACTTTGGAGAATGTCATACTGCAAAACTTAAATGGAGTTAAATGTGGAAGATAAAAGTTGATTTAGACTTGAATTTGGAGAATGTCATACTGCAAAACTGAAATGGATTAAATGTGGAAATTAAAGGTGATTTAGACTAAGACACTAAAAAACTTGAAAGAAGTAAAAAGTGGAATTATGTTCGTTTTAAAAACAATCTACCGAAACAGGTCACAATAAAGTCATGGTAGATATTTTGGCCAAAAAAGTCATCGGCATTTAAGGAGTAAATAAATTTATCCAGATATTACTGTATTAAATTATAAAAGGGTATATACAATGCTATTCTTAGAACATATCATACTTCAACAACACAGGTCAACAATGACCTTGTGACTCATAGTTGCAAGTGCCCATGGAGAGCTATCTGATCCCTTTAAAAATATAAATATACCTGAGTCGTTAACTAAGTATATTATAGAACAGAAATCGAGCCATAATACACAAACTAAGAGACGCCGGCAAAGATATTCATTTCATTTAACATTGTAATGAGACATGTCAAGCAAACGAAACTGTCGACGATGAAATATTGCTTGTCTATGATTTATCGTAACAAATAATGTATTTTTCTCTACTCGGCCTCATCTGTAAATGTAAATAAAGTGTCTGGCATTTGATTTAATAATACCTGGACGGTGTCAGTGATCAATAATTTTGTTTGTTTTATTTGAATATTTAATGCTATTTTGTTTTATCTAAGGACTTCTTTTTAACTTGGATGTTGATGCCGGATTAAAGCGATGTATGATGTTATCAGTTACTTGAAACTAGCAAATTGTTCGAACCCTGGGTCTATTAATGCAATTGTTTCTGTTAATGTTACACATGACTTTTAATAATTCTTTAAAATATAAAATCTCAATAAGGTTGTTCACTTGCAAGATTATTGTTTTTCTGTTATATATATTTAATTTTTTTTTTTGTTTTGACATACCTATATTAGTTTACACGTTACACACCAATGTAGTTTTCAGTCCCCGTAAATTTATTTTTACATCGATGGAGGAACCGGTGGCATATCCCTTCAACTCAAACCCGCGAAAAATTCATTCCTACTCCTCGACTATTATTAAATAAAAAAATTTAATAAATATTTTCAGACATCTAACACACAACGCCATCTAGTTCCAAACTAAGCAAAGCTTTTATTATGAGGTACAAGACAACTGATATAATTACTGACTTTTTTTGTAAATACGTACATATGAACTGACACATCTAAAGTTCATTACAAATATGTGTAGATTATATAAACATTTGATCCGACCCGGGAATCGATCCCGAGACCTCAAGCACAGCAGTCGCATATGCTACCACTGCGCCACCGAGCCAGTCAAATTAAATTATTGTTTAAAATACATAATTATCTGAGGCAAGCCATTAGTTACTCAAAACTTAGACAATTAGTGCTGTCCAGCACAAACAGTAACACACAGAAGTGAGTGATAGCTTGCTCCGGGCATTTACCTAACCACTCGCTCTGACCTCTTCGACGGCATACACCCTGACCTAAAATTATACAAAACTATACTTCCGAAGGATCTGAATAGATTAGACATGTTAAGTTCTTTGCCCCATTCATTTGCGTTGTTAAAATGATTGACACATTCAATTAGCGAGGTGACCGGCGGACCTCCCAGCCCGGTTGTTAGCTATTAAACCCGCCAGCATAACTTGATCTGTTAAACTTTGCAAGGTTTAACCTATTTAGTTACAGAAAGGCGGGAGTTAGGTCTGTCTAAGCTGGTGGAGTATGGAAAGCAGGGTTATCGAATTGTCTTGTGGTTTAACTGTTGTTTTCTGCAATTAGTGAAGAAATAGCGTGTCTTTGTTTAATAAGCCTTTCAGCGATATGCGTCGTAACTCAACGAGGGATTTGTTTTGACAGTGATCTATTGTTTTTTAACGTCTATATGGTACAGGTATATTTTTCAAAAAGTGTTTATACTTTATAAAAGGTTAGTTTTAATCTATAAAAAATTGTGTTAATAATACCCGAATCATATTATATTATATATGATAAAACATAGAAAGAAAAATCCAATTTATATTTTGCCACCGAAACAGCCTTTTTCATCACATGGTCTGCGTGACGTCATGTTACTCAAACACAGCAGCGGCTGTCTTGGCGAAAAATCTACCATCATTGAACCCAATGACAAACTAAAACTGCCTACCTTGATAAAATTTATCTTCATGACAATAACATAAAGACTAGAAATTTTAAACCCTGTTTCACTGGCTTTAGTTAAGTTACGGATAGCTTATCCGACAAATAATTTGACGTATCTTCTAAATAAATTGTGTCAAAACATAAAACGGGACCTTACTATCAAGAACGAATAGGATAATAATAGGTACAGAGGTAATAAGGTATGTAACCTTTATCGGAAATAGCGTTATATGTTGAGTTGAATTAACCAGGAAAAGATCCCGTCATTGTCGTTATCCCACCAATGGTTTCCTGCATGCCACTCCAAAATAATATATAAGATACCCAAATTTTGTGAGATTAACCCAATCTGGTATCACTAGCAAGCTTTGTTTGAGTAGACGTTTTGGTAAGCTTTTGAGCGCGCTGGGTGCGAGTTTCAACGCTTATTTTCGTGCATTTTGTTTTTGAGGTTTTAATTGCTACACTCTCATTAGAAGTTGCTAAATATTGAAGCAATTAACGGTGCCCAACGGATACGGTGAAGGCCCGCCCAGGGGAACGGACAGGGGAAGGATTCCAAACCGAACCTGGTAATGCGACGGACGATGAGGACTTCAGCAGGGCTGAGAGTCTGGCAATTGAGGAAAAATGGAATTTGTAGGGGTAAGCTTTGGGATTCAAACCTGGTGCTTTCGGGGGCCTGAAAAAAGTCACATCAACGACTGGCTTAGAACCCAGAGCCGTAAAACCTAGTTATCACACATTTGTTTGAGTGGAATGATGTCACACGTCCTGATCAGTGTTTGCTAAAAATGATTAAAATTCATAATTTGATTTTATTGAAATATTTAAAAGATACAAATATTTTTGGAAATAAAAAGTCTGTTTAAATTCCTTGGTACTAGAAGTAACACTATACAAAAAAACACATAAACATCTTATTTTTTTTTTTACTACAGGCAAATACCCTAATATGAGATAGAAATTCCAAATTGACATTAAAGACTTACGTCACTTCTAAAGAGCGTAGTTAAAAATTTCTCTCTTCTTATCATCTGATACGTTTAATCTGCTTCTAACATTAAAAAAAAACTTATGTTACACGTCACAGCAAATTATAGATGAAATCTTTGATTAAAGAGGTGTAATAGCCTAAGACGAAAAAACACTGAAAAGTTCTAACTAAAAAATTAAAAGAACTATGGTCGAATTTCGACCTTTCGGCGACCACTTGTATACATATTCATGTTTATAGAATGATTAACAGAACGTTATCACAAAATTATGTAAATAAAATCAAACTACAATTAGATCTACCTAATCATCGACAACCTGTACTGTCAAACTGCCGGGCTCGGAAAGACTATTTAGGGTCAGCTACTGTTTATTTATGATATAGATGGCAAACGAGCAGACGTATCGCCTGATGGTAAGCGATTACCGCCGGCCATGGACACCCGCAACACCAGAGGCGTCACAAGTGCATTGCCGGCCTTTTAAGAAAGAGTACGCTCTTTTCTTGAAGGTTTGAAGGTCGTATTGTCCGAGAATACCGAAGGCGACAGTTCATTCCACAGTTTTGTTGTGCGGGGCAGAAATTTCCTTGAAAAGCGTACAGTTGTGGACTGCCAACCATCCAGATGATAGGAATGAAATTTCTGTCGCGAAGAACGATGGCAGAAAGAGATGGCAGGAATCAGCTCGAACAATTCCTCGGATCACTTCTCATGGTAAATGCGGTAGAAGATGTACATTGAATCCACATCTCTACGCAGCGTCAAAGAGTCTAGCTGAGTTGAAAGTTCTTGGGAATCGACGATTCGAGTCGCTCTGTTGAATCTATTCTACCTGAATATCAGTTTTTCCTCGAAACAACTGACATCGGACCTCCGCAATCTTGAATAGAAACTAAATTCAAAGGTTAAACTAGTTCTCAGTATATTTGAAGACACTAACTACGCAGTAATAATTGTCAAAGATGCTTATGATAACCAAGAGCGCCGGCGTAACATGTATTCCGAGGCAAGGGTATGAAACACCGCTAAATTTCCATGATCCAAGCTGTGAAATCCCGACCCTGTGATCGAACCTCTTGATCGGCAATCTTAAATACGTAAACATTGAATAGTAGATCAATTTTTTTTGTCTGTTATCAAATAGCCAATTCCAATATACAGCAAAGTATATAAAGACATCTTACTTAGATGATTTGATTAAACTCAGTTTAGTGTGTGGCTTCAGCTTTTTTTATTTGATTTGGCTACATAAAGGCGTCGTGCGGCGTTCAATCTAGTGCCCCTGACCACTTGTAATGAAGTTGTAGCTTGGATTTAAAGTTCGTTCTATTTGGCATTCATACTTTTTTTATATTGCACGCATTATAATAATAATATTCCAATGGTTAATCAGTTCATAGATTATATTCGTGGAGAGGAGCCAGTCAATATGGTAATATGCTAGGATGCTTATGTTATTTATGGGACTTTTAGGATTATGTAGGAAGATAATAGGCCTAGATCTTAATAATAATTGATCTTAATAATATGTTCCCTTATCCATCTTATTCAGGACCAGATTGGCAAACCATGTAACTGTTCGATGTCGACACATCGCTCCATATACAACGGAGTGTTTCGAGATGTACAATTAGGAGGCAGATATAACTAGTTTTCTCCAATTGCTATTTACATTACACAATGTAAAGATTTTTCAGAGTGGTAAATCGCCAGTATCTCTAGAAAGTCTTCATATTATATACAATATGGAAACAAAGTCGCGTCGATTTTGACGTGAAGATAAAACTACAAGTGGAAAAATTGAGAGAACTTTTTTATAGTTCTAACCACGTTCTAACGATTGTCCTGGAAAAAATTGACATTAAATAAAATTATTCTCTCTTGCAAAAATAGTTACAGATACAGGTCAAAAACTAATTTAAATATTATATATCAATATAATATATATTTAAATATAAATTTATTTATTTATAAAATATGTTTGTTGCTTACATTTGTATGTGTAATGTATATTTCAAATCCGTAGTTGTTCTAAACCCATGTGCGCCCACCTCACGAGATCTCTACACTACCATTTCTCACAAATAAATAAATAAACATCTGCACTAGGGGAACCTGTATGACAGATTACCACCCTCTCCTGTCTCTAGGTAAGCCAGAACTCCAAAGTGTAACAAAGTTGATTGCTACTGATTAGTGAAAGAGAAACATTACAAACATAAGTTTGCTTACTCAATACTTGATATAATTGAAAACTACTACAGCATGATATTAGAATTAATACCATCCATAGCGTTGTTCTTTGGTGGTATAAAGTAAGACGTTGACGGTGTATGCGCGGGCGCATCCCAGCGGGGGCAGATTGCGCGTCCATGACACAGCGCCACCCGACTACACACGAATAGGTGATTGTAACCGATTAAACTCGTGCCGTCATTACAATTCCTCATTTATATTATTATTGGCAATAAACTGGTATTCGTTTTACAACCATTATAAATTGATCTCTGAAAGTGATATAACAAGTTTTTTTATGATGATACTTCAAAAGTACCGCCTTATCGACGTCAATGGATATTCTAAAAACTCGTTTAAATATTATAAATATGAAAAAATATAAGAGCTTGAGTGAATAAATATGTTTATAAGTAAATTAAGATTCAATAAAACAAAATACCCTACTATACAAAAACCCAATGATGAAGCATCTCAATTGGCCGCTGTACTGTAGATCAACGCGCTGCAGTGTTGCGTTGTCTACATATGCAATTAGTATATAACCACTACTCGTACCTTTATTACCGTACGATTTATGCCACCTTCAACCAACAACCCATAATGTCCCACTACTGGGCTCGAGTCTCCTCTCAGAAGAGGGTTAAGGCCATACGTCCCCACGCTGGCCAAGTGAGGTTTGGGGACTGGCAAGACAACGTTGTGGCTACGTAATCTTATCGTTGAATGTTTTAAGCCTCCCAAAGACCTCTAACTAAGCTTCACGACTGGGACAAACAAACGGGACCACCTACTTAACGTGACCTCCAAATCACGGAGACGCTCATGGTAACATGCCACCAGCGGTCACCCATCCAGGTACTGACCGCGCCATCAATACTTACCCTGGTGATTGTTTCTAATCACCGAGTGCAACTGGGCTATGAGTGTCTCCACCTTGATGTTGGCCTTAATGATAATATCAGCAACTGCATTCCGGAAGTCTTCACTGCTCATAACGTGTTAACGGTTCATATGAAAACGACGGAGAACAATGATAACGGCACAATAATTGGCCTTTATTAGTTGACTCGTACCCACTTCGTTATGCGCAAAACATTTTCAAGTAAATCCGACTACCACGAAAAAGTCTTCAAATGCATCAGATATCTCTTACAAATATGTTCCTTTTCTATTGAATTTTAAAATATTTTTTAAAATCGGTTCAGTACATCTAAAGACAACCCCTTACAACCTCACAAACTTTACCTCTCCATTATATTAGTATAGAGATAGATTATTACATCCCTTAAACAGCCGTTTCATCCTTTTACAAGCCCTATATAGCAGTATGAAAAATATATTTATATACTTCATTTTAAAGAAAACTTACAGTTAAATAGAATATAAATGAACTAAATTGCTTATGACAACCCTCCACATTACACATCTTATACAAATAATGTTATATCAGACATTAAAAAGAAACCAATCCAAAAATAAGAAATGTAGAAAGCAAATAGCAATAACAATACGAATATTTAAAAAAATGAAATACAACAATAGGCAACCAAAAAAAAAATACAACATAATTCAAACAAATAAATCAAAACAAGCTAGTGTCTGTCATCTTGATTAAATTCATTTTTTAAACATAAGTTTTATATATATTCGTATCACTTTATTTTGTAAATTTTGGTACCACATAAACATATTTTTACGAGATTCAATTTTGGCGCCAAAAATCCTTAATTTTGTTTCTTTTTTATTTTGATGAATCCAGTGTCAGTCTCGCGACTAAGACGAATCTATTGACACAACTCACATAAAAATAGGACAAGCCGCTTAAGCTCTAGGGCGTGCCAAAGAAATATAACTACATACACTCGAAAAACATAACCCTCCTTTTTTGCACCACCTAATACGGTACCTAATACAGCTTAATTCGTAATAAATTCGAAAGTAACTCTATCTGTTATGGTTTCACATCCAAACCGCCGCATCGATTTCAATGAAATTTGCCAAGGAGATAATTTGATTCTTGAGGAAAGATATAGACTCTTTACTGCAATAAAAGACGACCGCGAGGGCGGAGACGCGGGCTGAAGCAAAATGGTTTATAAATTATGAGTTTTTGAGCTCATAGTATCAAATATATAATCCAATATCAATTCAATCCTCCAATTCAAAATAAACCCAATTGAGAACTAATTTAAAAAAAAAAAAAAGTAATCTAATTTGCCCTGAAAACGTAGAGATAATATCGCTTTATTACCAACACCATCATTAGCCCGTTGCAGTCCACTGAGGACTGCAATGGGCTGATGATGCCTGATAGCCTAACTCAAACATCTCTGCTCCAACCACGACATACTCATTTTTATGGCAAAACAACGTTTGCCGGTTCAGCTGGTACTTATATACATTTCGTTCGGGCTATAATTTATTTATTTTTATTGGCAACTCTCGCATTAGGAATATAAATTCCTGTGTCGCGGGGAATCTTTACAGACATACATGAGACGGACACAAAGTACACCTAGACTTAGAACAACAATTTATGGATCACAAAAAGTGTTGTCCCATGTAGGATTTGAACCCACAACACTTGGCGCAGTAGGAAGCGGTGTGGCGACCACTCAAACCACTAGGCCAAACATTTGTTAACTAGTTTGTTAACTAGTGTAGTTGTGAAAATCCAGATAAATACATTCCTCCTTAATCCCTCCCAATATATCCAAAGTCCCTTATGTGTAGGTTAAATGACATTCTCTTCTTGTCGTCTTATGCCAAGAAAAATTTTAAAAAGAAATCTTTAAAGCGACCTAAGTGATTCATCATCATCATCAGCCTATCGCAGTCCACTTAGTTCGATCCATTGCTTCTCGCATCCAGCTCCTGCCAGCCGTCTTGCACAAATCATCACTTCACAGGCCTTAGTGATTGTCACCATTAAATTACCAATTCGGCCATTAACTAAGGCGTGTCTTAAATCATTAGAATTCTAATTTTCGAACCTCGGTATTACTCAAATCATTGATCAATAATGAAATATGGAGAAATTTTAATATTAAAACAAATTCAATTGGTTCTACAAGATATCCTTACTTTACTTTTAAATAGGAATCATCGACTTTAATATCCCTAAGCCTAAAGTTAAAGTCTTACTTCATTACTAAATTCACAGTTAATCTGCACCCTTTCACCCTAGATGTGAATTTTTACTTTAAAATTGTATGCAGCGAAACGAGCTTGTATTCAATAAAAAAGAACTTTATTATTATTATTATTTAACCATTGGTCCTGTCACATAATCATTAGTAATTATTTTTTAAAGCGTAAATAATTGATTGATAAACATGTTGCTTACTTCGCAACATAAATTTAATTCTAATAGATAGCCATTAATAAGTTTATTTTCGTTACAAATCCAAATATTAAGTACTTTTTGCAGTATAAAACAATAAAACATAAACTGAATATGTTCTAAATGTTATTTTATGTCAAAATGCTTTAAATTCATAGCTATTAGATACTGGGTCGATTAGACATATAGACAATTTTCATTAAAATATCTAATCAACCCTCTAACTGTTCCCTTAATAATATTGCAACAACTAATTAAAAACACCTATAAAACCTTTCTAGTCATTAAATTGAAGTTATATTTAAATTAAATGTAAAATGGTTCGTATTACGTTCAGGGGATGGCGTTACTGTAGCACGCACTACCACCCCTGTAGCCGCTGTCTTTGTCGCACGCCAATCAATAACCACTGTCGGTCTCATGTCACTACTGAAAATACGTATTTTTCTCAACAATGGAGTCATTTGGAAAATTTCTGTCCAAAATATCGTATATTTAAGCTATGATACCTATGACCAAATAAGTTTCCGCATCTACAACAGCAAGAAATCTAACTCACGATATCAAAATTTCCTGTGTAAGTAGTATAAATACGAGTTCCCAACCATTATAGTCGGGGAGTCCGTTTCTACGCATTTCAGCAGTAAATGGGTGGAGCTGCATTAAATCCACCCTGTTCGTTGTTACACAGTAAGCGTTTCTCCCGGTCGGGCTCTATTGTGTAAAGTCTCGACTTTGAAGTCTGAGCTCAATGAATGTCCGCGTCGGAGTATCACTACCTGTTCTCCGACGTGCCCCGGCCAGCGTCTCCGTAGACGCGCCACAAGAGTGAAGCTGTAAAAGGATAGCTCGCAAGACCGAGAGGTCTATGTCTCTCGACTCCAATGCCGTAGAAAATTTGACTCTCCTTTTATTTTCTCAGTTAAAATACTCTATTAACATGTGTAATTTTCAGAGTGATTATTTAATTTGTATTACATTTACATATGTCAACCGATTAAAATAAAACAAACGCTAAATATTAAGTCAAACAAATTGGTTAAATCGCTTCTGGCTTTAGCGCACATAAACACAGAGACAAACAGGCACACAAAAAAGCAGACAAAATTCTAAAAACTTTTGTTTTGTTACTTTACCAAACATCCCCTTCATTACATTTTCTTCAATAAATTTAATGTACAGACTTGTTTTAAACTACTCTACAATAGATAAAGTGATACAAAAGGATAGATTTTATGTATTATATATGTAAATTAAAGTAGAGAAAACCTGAGAAATTTAAAGAATATCGTGCATTCCCGGGCAGGGTAGATAGTTATGATATATTTTCAAATTGTGTATAGTTTTAGTAATGGTAATCTATAATTAAACAGCATTTCTTAAAGCCACACTTTTTACCTTTGTTTAACTAATTTGTTACTCAAAAATTGGGTCAATCATATTTATTAATTTAGTTATTAGGTTCACCAACATTTGTTTCCACTAGATCCACGTGGAAGAGCCACGCTTCGGCAAGCATGGCGGGCTCGACCGGCGTGATACGGCCTCACAGAAAACCGGTGTGAAACAGCGCCTGCGCTGTGTTTCACCGAGTGAGTGAGGATGCCGGAGGCCCATAATCCAACCCTTCCCCTCATCCCTCTTCCCATCCCCCAAGGCCGACAACGCGCTTTTGACGCCCCTAGTGTTACAGATGTCCATGGGCGGCGGTAATCGCTTACCATCAGGCGATACGTCTGCTCGTTTGCCCTATTCCAAGAAAGAAAAAAACGATCACAATGCGTATACAAACACTTATAGGTAAACACATCATGCTTATTTCGAGTTAACTACCTTATATTTATTAATTAATATATATGACGGAACGAGTAAAAGCAAAATATACATGTCGACTTTAGAACCTCCTCCGTTTTTTTATCGGTTAAAAATGAAAAAGAAGAAAAAATCAAAAATTGTACTTACCTACTTTAAAATGCGATAAACATTTGACAACAGATTCCCTGTGAATCTATTGTCATATGTTCATAGAAGCTGTATGTGTGTAAATATTTTATGCGTGTATCATTTCCGTATCTATGTGTGTATATGAATTGTATGGATCATCAAGATTCTGAGTCGTTATTAATTATGATGCTCTTATTTATAAAGTAGGTATGTAACGTAGGAAACAGCTGAAATATTTGATCATGCTTATTTGATACGATATTTTGTAAAAATGGCGAACTAAGTACAGATGTCCAGTGTATTTGTTGACCAATCATGGTTTTCAAATCCATG
The DNA here is from genome assembly GCA_003709505.1 of Hyphantria cunea. Classification (NCBI taxonomy): domain Eukaryota; kingdom Metazoa; phylum Arthropoda; class Insecta; order Lepidoptera; family Erebidae; genus Hyphantria; species Hyphantria cunea. The sequence goes on along the minus strand of PKRV01003263.1, from coordinate 143,939 downwards.
CAGTGACATTTCAAGTTATATTGGTAAACGAAGTAAATCGTAATAAACAGTTGAAAATCATCGGCCCAAAAAGGGTTACTTTAATTTTTCAAATATCAAAGCGAAATATCAAACTTAATATTCACCAGAGAATCAGGACTTCTCCTGTGAGATATCATTTTACGCATGGTGAGTGAGAGTCTTTACAGGGTAAATCTATTTTGAAAGGGTTCCATTTCCGATGTGGCCAACTTTTTTTACAAGAAATAAAGTATATTTAGGTTTGAAAAGAATTTTAAAAAGTATTTTAGAAAAATTTAAAGTATTTTATTTATTTGATGATTTTTAATAAATTTATTTAGAACTTTCGCATAACTTAATTATTTACAGTTTTTTTGGAAAACTTCACCCGACTCATCACAATTATAACTAAAAGTAAAATAAATATGGAGCTCATTTTTCATTAAATCAATATATCTATTTCTATCCACCCTCTATCTATCAGCATTGTATTCATTACTGAAAAAATCCACTGATCTCGTGCCTCTCACGACCAAATCAAAAATGACAATAGACAAAACTATGTTTTTTAAGTCAATTTATTTTANACGGCACACGCATTACGTCGCCCCCCCTCGCGGGTGGCCTCTAAGCGGATGGGGGGGAAAACCCGTCCCGCCCATCCGCGGCCACACTCAGGGCGGCATGAGGCGCTGGTAGGCGCGCCTCCGCCACCCGGTTCGCCGGCGACGGATCGGGTCCGAGTGGAGGTCGTCCTCCCGGGCCTTCTCCGCCGCCTCCTTCTGCGAGATGACATCCTCGCAGAAGGTCGCGACCGCGGTAAAACTGCTCTCGCCGCCGGCCATGGAGCGTACGACGGCCGGCAGCGAGAGATCTCCTCCGATGACTGCAGTGAGGGCCCGATGCTGCGGCGCCCAAGCGGGGCACGCGGCCAGCGTGTGCTGGGCCGAGTCATGTAGTGTACTCCCTTACTCAACGTTTATACACCTATGGGATGAGTAGGAGTTATAGCACTTCGTATTTTTAATCCGTGTAAACAAGAACTGGTAACACAATGTATATTTCGCTTTAATTCTGTTATGTATATGTAATACTGGCTTGCAGGAAAATCACTATTATAAGAAAACGATAAATAAAATAGTACTATACTCTGTTTTATAGATTACTAGAACAAAAATAAATAAAACATATTGAACGTACCACACACTACTAATGAATACTAAAAAATTGACGGTAGTTTGAAGAATCTAAAATGTACTAACGACTACGGGAAGAGTATTGAATATTTTCATCCCTATTAACTTTGCACCCCTACTTACCTAATGATCTAATAGATACCTTAATGATCTTTATTCAGTGCAATAACATCAAACTTTGACCTGTTTCCCTATGAATGTTGAACAATCACCAACCACAACAAAAGCTCCACATTCAGTTCAAAAATATATGAATGTAATTTTATTTTTAATTTATAATACTCACGTATTTTCATGTCGCTTCACATTGGCAACATCGCACCGGTCGCAACATCGGTCTTTCATAATGAGAAAAAAAGAAAGAGGATTGACCACAGAAGAAGAGGGTAGTTTAAAATATTACTTCAATAAGATCAAAGACATCCATGCTAGTCCATAGTCATTAAATTTGAAAGTGACTCTGTCTATGTCTTTGTCTGTCCGTTACGCTTTCAGGGCTATAACGCAGCACCGATTTTATTAAAAAAATAGCATGGAACTACTTTGACTCTTTAGAAAGTTAGTACTTTACCTAGATAAAGGGCAGAGCCGTGGAAATAGGACCAATCCAATATATTTTGTTTTTAAAAATTAAAATTATTCGCAGTTACTAAGAAACTGTTCAAAATGTATGGTAATAAAATAGATAATAACCGTTTGGCGTACTGTTATTGTTGCAAAATATTGTTTTAAATAATAAAGTCAGTGAAATTCTGTAAATTTCAATAGACGGGGTCTCACGTTTATTGAAAATTTAGTTAATTTATAGTAGTCTTTGATCTTAACTTGTAGCTGTTAAAATAAAATTTCTGATATAGACACATGTAACCGGAGGAATAATGAACTTTGTCGATAGCACGTTTTTAAAAGTTTAATATACTACGATTCCATTATCGCAATACTAATCGAATATAACACGAATCTTTAATTTTGATTACGAATGTCACCGTTATACAGATTCAAGCTTACAAGATGGCGCTACTATAGCAATTGCGAATTAACCTATAAAGTACCATCCATTTTTAGATGATAATTATGCAATAATTATACTTTTTTACTTTAGTGGTGAAAATTAATATGTCATCCATATGTCATATGTCTTATAATATGTCTTGAAAACCTTAATATTGAACGTATATTTATAATAAATGATTTACAATATACATGAAACAACAGAAATCCTAGCCCGCGATATCAAAGTTTTCTTGACACTCACATTGTGTATATATCTCGGAGGCAATGTTAGCCGGGGAGTCCGTTTCTATGCAGGAAAGTAGTTTCAAGGGGTGCCGCCAACACCTTTACCTAGCCTACTGCTGGCATATGAACTCTACAAGGGTTTCCATATGACCATGATACGACGCTCTCAGAGAGTTCATGTTATCAACGTTCCGAGCACCTCATTTCATGGTGTCTCTGCTGACTGGCTGTTTCTAAGATGCGTAAGGTAGCTAGACTGAACGGGGGGGTGGGATATTTAAATCCTCGTCATCACTGCCATAGAAGATTCGATTCCCCATTTATTTTTATTACTTAGTGGTATTTAGTGTAAACTATTTACTAAAACTTTAGGAAACGAAGTTGTCAAAAATAACTTGACAAATATTTTTTAGGGTACTACTAGAAAATAGATTACAAAACGATCTCGGTCCTCCATAAGCGCGAGTTTTAGTTCGACATAGCCACCAGTTGGCGGTATTCGAGGGAATAAATAAATAAAAGGATACTACTAGTAGTGGTAAAGTTCAAATGTTATGTTTTATATACATAAACCCCATGGTGTGGGGTGTCATTGAATAGATCTTTAAGATAATTCTACATTAAGGTGGTTTGTAGAATAAGGTTTGTGGGTTTATACGTCTGAAAACGTAGATTTTAAGTACTTTTAAGGACTACTTTTAATGTAGTTTCTTTTCGGATATCTCTTGCGATAACGTTACTGTTAACAAATATCTAGACTTGGCATCCATTAATCTGTCAATCGACGCAGACAAATTAAACTAATTACTTTTATACGAGCGTAAATCTGTTGTGCCGCACCTCCTCAATTAATACCCGGTAATGGAATATGGGCTAATTATGATGTACCTACCCCCGCCATTGTAACGTTATACTAATAGTAATTTATACCCTCGATTGTCGGCATTTGGTGGCACTTGTTGCACTACATTCTAGAACTAAATTCACTTGTACTTATTTCCCTACTTTATTTGTTTATGTTTACACCTGAGCGGCTTCGCCTCAGGGAAATATGCATAAAATTTTTATTCATTTCAAAAATTTTGCTAGATTCTTTATTGTCTTTATAATGACCTTAAAATGTATTTTTTTATTTAGTGATTATTTAATTTAACATTTTTTTTTATTTTCAAGCCCATTTAAAAAAAATTATATATAGAGAGACATAAATCAGAAATCAGATTAAGAAATTTAAAAAAAATCAGGCAACATGCAATTCCCTATTACACAGATTACCGATAACATTCATGCAAGGGGCAGTAATATGTTTGATAATACTTATTTATCTGCTACACACGTTATCAGTTTTTGACAGTCCACTGCTTTGTTTAAACCTCTCGTTCGAAAGGAGTTTTTTGGCGCACTATACCACACTGACCAGACGAGATTGGTATAGGATATGTTCCTAGTCTGGGAGGGGTCCGGATGGCGTAAGAAAGCGGTTCCCGGATCCCTCCCGTCTCAGACGCAGAGTGGCACACCGTTTGGTTTTAGTCGGTTCGATTCCGACACACCGCCCGCCGAAAACCCCGGTGGGGTGAAGATTTGAGGCGGTTTCTAAAAGTAAAAAACAAAAAAAGGGTATATGTTACAATGTGTTAATAACAGCAGTTCCCGGATCCCTCCTTTCTCAGGCGCAGACAGGCACACCGTGTGGTTTTAATCAGTCCGATACTGACTCACCACCAAAACCGTCCATGAGCCGTCACCCCACCGTGAACCCCGGTGGGGTGGGGCCCGTGGGGGTATCCATACGTAAAAAAAGAAAAACAAAATGGTAGGTTTGTTCATTTTACCGTGGGAAAGCCACGCTTCGGCATGACTGGGCCGGTTTGATCGGAGTAATACCGGGGTATTACTCCGGCAGGCCGGGGCCTGCCAGAAAACCGGTCTGAAACAGCGCTTGCGGTGTGTTTCACCGAGTGACGTATCCTCACTACACTACAGGAGTTGGTTACACCCCTCCCCAAAAGCCGGCAGGGCACTTGTGACGTCGCTAGCGTTGCGGGTGTCCATGGCCTGCGGTAATCGCTTACCATGAGGTGATAACTGCACTCGTGTACCCACTATCCCATAAAAAAAATTAGTTTATCTACTTCCCACGCTGCCCCAACTTCGAATGCAAATGGACGTTATACTAAATATATTTAAGATTTTATTGCGCTTAAACGAAAGTGACATTTTATTAATGTTCTTTCTTCTTCTTAACTTTCCCATAAATAAATGCTCAAGAACGATAACTATTCTATGTTTCGATTGCGTCCGTGATTAGTATATTATACTATATAGTCCGTATAATAGTAGCGTATGCGACTGCTGTGCTTGAGGTTTTGACGTCGGCGCCGTATGCTAGATATACAATAATTGCTCGTTTAAAGGTAGGTAGGTATTAATAAATTCAATTTAAGTAAACTTCATAGTTGTTTGCTAATTAAAGCTTGATAAAGCCTCATAATTTAAAAAAAATACAATTATTTCATGACTTTTACGTATTAGGTATTTATCTCAATTATTCCTAATTAATTTTTTTTTTGCCTTCTTTTGTAGGGTTATGTGATGATGAATATTTAGGTTTTGTAGACACATAGTATTTTAGGCGCTGACAAAATATACTTATAGGTCAACTTTTACAGGTTACCCTGCGCCGCGCCATCCCGACACATCGTGTGTAGATTAATTTTGTTATCGCATTTCTTAAATATAATTTGAAGACTAAAATCATTCCGTGTTTTAATTAATCACAGGAATAATATTAGTGGGCAATTATTAGTTAATTAACAAAAACATACCACAAATTAATATACAATTCTCATACAAGATAAACTTTATTGAAATAATAATAAAAACTTCAAAGTTGGGGTATTTCAACATCTGTAATTAATCTATACTTCGCCGTGGTAAAATTAGTGCTGTAGAAATAGAACCAAAAATGCCAATCTACGTTAAATGATTATGATTTTCTACTCCTATATCTAAAACCTCTTAAAATATAATAGTAAACATAACATATGAGACGGAAAAATAGTTCCTAGTGGGTACGTTTCCTCTAATAGAAAACAATATAAGTAAATAAAAATACTTAACAAAAAAAACTGACTTTAAGAATTGGTCCAAATTATAACGAAATCACACAGGAAGCAACAGCTTTTTAATAAAGAATTGAGAACCTCCTCCTTTTTTAAGTCGATTAAAAAGGAAGACAAATCTTCTACGTCAGCCTCCCAATCCCCATTTATTCCAGCTAACTTGTAGCAGGCATTATGTGGCACATCATTAGACGGCCGGAGTGTGTCAATAGGAGCTCTGGACGCAAGAAATCATTGAATTCAGACACGACTGTATCTGAGACTGTAACTTGATACTTTAGCCACACACTCCTTAAGCTTGTGGCGACTTCCACATACAGCGTCAACATAAATATATGACAACGCCATCCACTGAAGATACACTGAACTACGGAGTAACGTAGTGCACGAAGAAGCTGCCAATCCTACATCGCGCAATAGAAGTTCTCGCGCCGATTAACATATATACAACTTCCCAACATCAACCGTTGGGCAGTGGCCCGCCAGGCATGATCACCTCGCCTGGTCGGAGGATCCTCCCTTTGTGTTGGAGGGACATGACATCCGTTCCTCCACAGTGGTGACCCCGACGTGATTGGAAGCAACCTTCGTAGGAGCAGATCAAATAGCAGAGCGGCCACCATCATGTTCACTCCCACAGCAAGTCTTAGCCAGCCAGCAACCTCGGCCTCAACAGGGATACACCACAACATGCAGGAAGCGATCGCTCCAGCCTGGTTTACCCCTACGGCCTCAACAGCGTCTAGGCACAGCACACTGCAACTACGGTCCATGTAAGCAGAGCATATCTCTCCCGTCTATGCAGCAGCCAGCCACTACGCAGCAACCGCCCCGACTCACTGGGGACCTCACCGCAGCACCGCGCACCGCATTCGATCCCGACTCACTGGGATCAGCGGACTTCAGCCCCGACTCACTGGGACTAGCGGCATTCAGTTCCGACTCACTGGAACTACTCAATCCTGGCACTGGCAAGTTCCGCAACAGAGCACAGACAGCTGACTCATCCAGATATCAACCTCTGGTCTTGGAGGGGAGTGATGTGGCGACTTCCACATACAGCGTCAACATAAATATATGACAACGCCATCCACTGAAGATACACTGAACTACGGAGTAACGTAGTGCACGAAGAAGCTGCCAATCCTACATCGCGCAATAGAAGTTCTCGCGCCGATTAACATATATACAACTTCCCAACATCAACCGTTGGGCAGTGGCCCGCCAGGCATGATCACCTCGCCTGGTCGGAGGATCCTCCCTTTGTGTTGGAGGGACATGACATCCGTTCCTCCACAAGCTATTTGTGTATCATTGTTTAGGATGGGTTTAGAGCTTGGTTTAAAGTAGCCCCACCCCAAGTACTACTTTACAGCGTAGAAACGGACTCCCCAAATAACATCGGTTCATAAATCGTATGTAAGATAAGTACCGTGAAAACTTTAATATCGAAGTCTAGGCTGTAGTGTGAGGTGTTTCAATGAGTGTGTTGCATCAAAGGCTAGCCGCACACATACAATCATATTGTCAATGCAAAATTGTGTATCACCTACATATTCTTGTTGGCGATCAGGACACACTACGAAATGTAATTGCCATGTTTTGGTGCTAAAATTTAACGCAGTTGCTGCACAGTTAAATTCGCATGCGCGCGTTTAATGTAATCGATAAAAAAATTAGTATTGAGGGCTTAATTAAAATAAGTATTATAATACGGGCTCGACCGTGGATGTAATTACTACCCTCTCACATTCCTCTCTCCCTTTTTTAAACCTCATGAAAGAAGAAAATATGATGATATGAAATAGTAGATATTAGTTAGGCTGATGTAACGTATGAGTAATGCTGGTTCATTACCAGCGTTGTCCAACTAAAAACATTGGACGACTTATCCTATCGAAGACTACGACTTCGACCACAAAACTTGAATATCGACGTGTAAGTTGAAAGGATAACTTTTTACTATTGTGTGTCATTCAGTGAGTGAGAGTTCTGTACCTCAAAAGGAAAAAATGGAACCCTTATAGGATCACTTTGTTGTCCGTCTGTCTATCAAGACCCTTTTTCTCAAGAGCTCGTGGAGGTACCTAGCAGAAATTCATATTCGACTGTCCCCTGGGGCTGTGAAAAAATCAAACGTCTAAGCCAACGCAACGCAATCAAAAGATGCAGCCGTTTATGCTGCAATTTCCTATACTCGCAAGGGAAGCAAAACCTACAAGGTTTTGTTTTATTCTTTTATCAAATAACTAGTAATTTTTTTGTAACCCTATCACGACATGCTAAAGTATAAAAACTTTTCCCGAAGCCATTGTTTGCGAGATGTGTTCCTCAATCCAATAGTTTTTATACATATAGACAGATCATGGATTTTTCGTGGGATTTATTATTGTCAACGGCGTCACCATTGTTATCGGTATGCATAAGATTTTCGACCTCCATTTGAAAAACTATCACGGATTGCCGTCTGCTCTTATTTTTTCTCCCAATTAAATATTGCTACGCGCCCGTGCAGTCACGTCCGTATCATTGATAATAGCCATCTTCCCCCAGTATTGACGTGACAATATCAGAACTTGTAAACATAATACATATCGCACACGTACAATATTATTGATAAAAAAGTAGTTTATTGACAATATTATTGTTTGTGTTCGACTAGACTTAGACGCATATTTACAAATAATAATTATGGGGGTGGTTTGATATGTATTTCAGAGAGTGACAGTTACGCAATATTGATGCAGAGTTACTCTTTATTTGCCATACTTTTGGCAATTTATAAATTATTTTGCTTTAAAAGTTGTTGAATATACTAATCTATTGGAAAAATATGTGCAGTGATAAAGTATCTGTGCCTGAAAATATTAAACATGTGTTCCTGGAAATATGTGTGATATTCAGTAGACATTGAGAGATATATAATGTTTTACCTCTATTCTACGGATTCTGGCTCACTAGATTGCTGACTTCAAAAGGTAAACTATAAAGATGATTTGTGTTCTTGAAGGCCTTCAACAGTCGTTATGTTATAAAATGTGAAAAAGGTTGAGAATTTGAATTCGGAAGTAAAATAATAACCACAAAAGGTTTAGCTGAATTCCTGAAGTTTTATTTGATATTTTTTGGTGCATCTAATGAATTTTAATGGGTCAACAAAAGTTTACCGATGAAAACAAAAAGTGACAGCACGAGCGAAAGCGTTTTGAATCTTCTTAACGGGATCTTGAAATGTTACAATTTCTGCATACCCACAGAGTCAACTACG
>PKRV01003263.1:0-134243 GCA_003709505.1 Hyphantria cunea | reverse complement strand
GAGAGGAGACGAGAGGAGACGAGAGGAGACGAGAGGAGAGGAGAGGAGACGAGAGGAGAGGAGAGGAGAGGAGAGGAGACGAGACGAGACGAGACGAGACGAGACGAGACGAGACGAGACGAGACGAGACGAGACGAGACGAGACGAGACAGACGAGACAGACGAGACAGACGAGACAGACGAGACAGACGAGACAGACGAGACAGACGAGACAGACGAGACAGACGAGACAGACGAGACAGACGAGACAGACGAGACAGACGAGACAGACGAGACAGACGAGACGAGACGAGACGAGACGAGACGAGACATTATTTTGCTTTAAAAGTTGTTAAATATACTAATCTATTGAAAAAATATGTGCAGTGAGTTTTCAGGCACTGTATCTGTGCCTGAAAATATTAAACATGTGTTCCTGGAATAGTGTGATATTCAGTAGACATTGAGAGATATATAATGTTTTACCTCTATTCTACGGATTCTAGCTCACTAGATTGCTGACTTCAAAAGGTAAACTATAAAGATGATTCGTGTTATTGAAGGCCTTCAACAGTCGTTATGTTATAAAATGTGAAAAGGGTTGAGAATTTGAATTCGGAAGTAAAATAATAACCACAAAAGGTTTAGCTGAATTCTTGAAGTTTTATTTGATATTTTTTGGTGCATCTAATGGTGTTCNTTTAGTTCGACATAGCCACCAGTTGGCGGTATTCGAGGGAATAAATAAATAAAAGGATACTACTAGTAGTGGTAAAGTTCAAATGTTATGTTTTATATACATAAACCCCATGGTGTGGGGTGTCATTGAATAGATCTTTAAGATAATTCTACATTAAGGTGGTTTGTAGAATAAGGTTTGTGGGTTTATACGTCTGAAAACGTAGATTTTAAGTACTTTTAAGGACTACTTTTAATGTAGTTTCTTTTCGGATATCTCTTGCGATAACGTTACTGTTAACAAATATCTAGACTTGGCATCCATTAATCTGTCAATCGACGCAGACAAATTAAACTAATTACTTTTATACGAGCGTAAATCTGTTGTGCCGCACCTCCTCAATTAATACCCGGTAATGGAATATGGGCTAATTATGATGTACCTACCCCCGCCATTGTAACGTTATACTAATAGTAATTTATACCCTCGATTGTCGGCATTTGGTGGCACTTGTTGCACTACATTCTAGAACTAAATTCACTTGTACTTATTTCCCTACTTTATTTGTTTATGTTTACACCTGAGCGGCTTCGCCTCAGGGAAATATGCATAAAATTTTTATTCATTTCAAAAATTTTGCTAGATTCTTTATTGTCTTTATAATGACCTTAAAATGTATTTTTTTATTTAGTGATTATTTAATTTAACATTTTTTTTTATTTTCAAGCCCATTTAAAAAAAATTATATATAGAGAGACATAAATCAGAAATCAGATTAAGAAATTTAAAAAAAATCAGGCAACATGCAATTCCCTATTACACAGATTACCGATAACATTCATGCAAGGGGCAGTAATATGTTTGATAATACTTATTTATCTGCTACACACGTTATCAGTTTTTGACAGTCCACTGCTTTGTTTAAACCTCTCGTTCGAAAGGAGTTTTTTGGCGCACTATACCACACTGACCAGACGAGATTGGTATAGGATATGTTCCTAGTCTGGGAGGGGTCCGGATGGCGTAAGAAAGCGGTTCCCGGATCCCTCCCGTCTCAGACGCAGAGTGGCACACCNTACTTCCTAGTAGTATTGTTTGGTGCATCTAATGAATTTTAATGGGTCAACAAAAGTTTACCGATGAAAACAAAAAGTGACAGCACGAGCGAAAGCGTTTTGAATCTTCTTAACGGGATCTTGAAATGTTACAATTTCTGCATACCCACAGAGTCAACTACGATCATAAGGTATAATAAATATAATATATAAGTTTTAATAACATTTTAACATTATTAACAGTGAGACTAACAAATTTGAGGACAGTGACGTGCAATAGGAGTGGACTTTGGCTAGCATAGTAATAGTAGGTAGGTAGAAAAGGACCAAGGAACCAGCTCCTAACAGATATACTTCCTAGTAGTATATCTACTTTAAAAACAAAAACAAAACTATGTGAACCTAAAAAATTGTTTCGCGAATAAGTTCCACTATAGATCAGAGCAGAGCAGACGAGACAGTCGAGACAGACGAGACAGACGAGACAGACGAGACAGACGAGACAGACGAGACAGACGAGACAGTCGAGACAGACGAGACAGTCGAGACAGACGAGACAGACGAGACAGACGAGACAGACGAGACAGACGAGACAGACGAGACAGACGAGACAGACGAGACGAGGCGAGACGAGGCGAGGCGAGGCGAGGCGAGGCGAGGCGAGGCGAGACGTGACGGATTGCCGTCTGCTCTTATTTTTTCTCCCAATTAAATATTGCTACGCGCCCGTGCAGTCACGTCCGTATCATTGTTATCAACATGGCTATTATTAGCCATCTTCCCCCAGTATTGACGTGACAATATCAGAACTTGTAAACATAATACATATCGCACACGTACAATATTATTGATAAAAAAGTAGTTTATTGACAATATTATTGTTTGTGTTCGACTAGACTTAGACGCATATTTACAAATAATAATTATGGGGGTAGTTTGATATGTGTTTCAGAGAATGACAGTTACGCAATATTGATGCAGAGTTACTCTTTATTTGCCATACTTTTGGCAATTTATAAATTATTTTGCTTTAAAAGTTGTTAAATATACTAATCTATTGGAAAAATATATGGAGTGAGTTTTCAGGCACTGTATCTGTGCCTGAAAATATCAAACATGTGTTCCTGGAAATATGTGTGATATTCAGTAGACATTGAGAGATAGATAATGTTTTACCTCTATTCGTTGTAATATTCACCAGAGAATCAGGACTTCTCCTATGAGATATCATTTTACGCATGGTGAGTGAGAGTCTTTACAGGGTAAATCTATTTTGAAAGGGTTCCATTTCCGATGTGGCCAACTTTTTTTACAAGAAATAAAGTATATTTAGGTTTGAAAAGAATTTTAAAAAGTATTTTAGAAAAATTTAAAGTATTTTATTTATTTGATGATTTTTAATAAATTTACTTAGAACTTTCGCATAACTTAATTATTTACAGTTTTTTTGGAAAACTTCACCCGACTCATCACAATTATAACTAAAAGTAAAATAAATATGCTCATTTTTCATTAAATCAATATTTCTATTTCTATCCACCCGGCATTGTATTCATTACTGAAAAAATCCACTGATTTCGTGCCTCTCACGACCAAATCAAAAATGACAATAGACAAAACTATGTTTTTTAAGTTAATTTTTTTACATTAATTTATTATATTAAACATCACATATCGAATAAATACAACAACCTTAAAAACATCATTATCACCAACTTTTAGGGGAAACCTTAGAAATGGTGACCCTTACCAACGCATAATAAGATGATAAAGAAAGCTGATTTTGCTTAAAATTATTATAATGGAGGAGTTATGGGATGTTTCCAACACTGTTGAGACTTTAGAGATGATAGATATTCCTAGTTTATTCAGTAGATTAAGAAAACACTGTGAGAAACTAGCTTTATTTACAAAATGTGGCAATAAAGATTTTGTTAGAAGATTTATATAACTTTTTAACTTAACTTTCTATTCATAATAATTTAATATGTTTTACTAAGAGGGTATTATTTACTTTAAACGACACCTCGTAGAGGTATATATTTTTGACAGTTGTCAAAAATGGTTCGGTTTACAAACCATTAGATTCTAAGACAAAAAATAAAAAAAATAAATCTTTAAATTAAACAAATACATATTCTATTTTGCATTACATCTAACTGCTAAAAGATGGCGCTACTGTATCAAAGGTGAACATAACTTATTTAGTGCCGTGAAATAAGTTTTAATAAAATAAAAAAGTTTGTATTATAAGCCCAAAACCCTTTACACAGGACAGTCACTAGACTTAGTTTAAGAATCAAACTTATAATCCGTACAGTAATACTATTTAAACAACATATCATCATCAACTGCTTCTAATATAATGTAATAATAATGTCGGACATAGGCCTCTCTTTAGAAAGGATATTTAGGCCTACTGTACCCCCTCAGAATTACCGTGGGAAAGCCATGCTTCGGCACGAATGTGCCGGCTCGACCGGAGTGATACCACGGCCTCACCGAAAACCGGTGTGAAACTTTGCTTCCGATTTGTAACACCGAGTGAGTGAGAACACTGGTGCCATATACCCCAACCACTCCCCCAACCCCCTCCCCATCCTCCAAAGGCTTTGGTGTTGCGAGTGTCCATGGGGGGCAGTAATCCCTTAACATTAGGCGATACGTCAGCTCGTTTGTCCCCTGCCCCTACATAAAAAACCCCCTACTGGCCAGACGTGTTTGGATTGAGTTTGTTTCAAATTCTCTTGTAATTGAATAATGTCCGGTGTAGTGTACTCCCTTACTCAACGTTTATACACCTATGGGATGAGTAGGAGTTATAGCACTTCGTATTTTTAATCCGTGTAAACAAGAACTGGTAACACAATGTATATTTCGCTTTAATTCTGTTATGTATATGTAATACTGACTTGCAGGAAAATCACTATTATAAGAAAACGATAAATAAAATAGTACTATACTCTGTTTTATAGATTACTAGAACAAAAATAAATAAAACATATTGAACGTACCACACACTACTAATGAATACTAAAAAATTGACGGTAGTTTGAAGAATCTAAAATGTACTAACGACTACGGGAAGAGTATTGAATATTTTCATCCCTATTAACTTTGCACCCCTACTTACCTAATGATCTAATAGATACCTTAATGATCTTTATTCAGTGCAATAACATCAAACTTTGACCTGTTTCCCTATGAATGTTGAACAATCACCAACCACAACAAAAGCTCCACATTCAGTTCAAAAATATATGAATGTAATTTTATTTTTAATTTATAATACTCACGTATTTTCATGTCGCTTCACATTGGCAACCTCGCACCGGTCGCAACATCGGTCTTTCATAATGAGAAAAAAAGAAAGAGGATTGACCACAGAAGAAGAGGGTAGTTTAAAATATTACTTCAATAAGATCAAAGACATCCATGCTAGTCCATAGTCATTAAATTTGAAAGTGACTCTGTCTATGTCTTTGTCTGTCCGTTACGCTTGCAGCACCGATTTTATTTAAAAAATAGCATGGAACTACTTTGACTCTTTAGAAAGTTAGTACTTTACCTAGATAATGGGCAGAGCCGTGGAAATAGGACCAATCCAATATATTTTGTTTTTAAAAATTAAAATTATTCGCAGTTACTAAGAAACTGTTCAAAATGTATGGTAATAAAATAGATAATAACCGTTTGGCGTACTGTTATTGTTGCAAAATATTGTTTTAAATAATAAAGTCAGTGAAATTCTGTAAATTTCAATAGACGGGGTCTCACGTTTATTGAAAATTTAGTTAATTTATAGTAGTCTTTGATCTTAACTTGTAGCTGTTAAAATAAAATTTCTGATATAGACACATGTAACTGGAGGAATAATGAACGTTGTCGATAGCACGTTTTTAAAAGTTTAATATACTACGATTCCATTATCGCAATACTAATCGAATATAACACGAATCTTTAATTTTGATTACGAATGTCACCGTTATACAGATTCAAGCTTACAAGATGGCGCTACTATAGCAATTGCGAATTAACCTATAAAGTACCATCCATTTTTAGATGATAATTATGCAATAATTATACTTTTTTACTTTAGTGGTGAAAATTAATATGTCATCCATATGTCATATGTCTTATAATATGTCTTGAAAACCTTAATATTGAACGTATATTTATAATAAATGATTTACAATATACATGAAACAACAGAAATCCTAGCCCGCGATATCAAAGTTTTCTTGACACTCACATTGTGTATATATCTCGGAGGCAATGTTAGCCGGGGAGTCCGTTTCTATGCAGGAAAGTAGTTTCAAGGGGTGCCGCCAACACCTTTACCTAGCCTACTGCTGGCATATGAACTCTACAAGGGTTTCCATATGACCATGATACGACGCTCTCAGAGAGTTCATGTTATCAACGTTCCGAGCACCTCATTTCATGGTGTCTCTGCTGACTGGCTGTTTCTAAGATGCGTAAGGTAGCTAGACTGAACGGGGGGGTGGGATATTTAAATCCTCGTCATCACTGCCATAGAAGATTCGATTCCCCATTTATTTTTATTACTTAGTGGTATTTAGTGTAAACTATTTACTAAAACTTTAGGAAACGAAGTTGTCAAAAATAACTTGACAAATATTTTTTAGGGTACTACTAGAAAATAGATTACAAAACGATCTCGGTCCTCCATAAGCGCGAGTTTTAGTTCGACATAGCCACCAGTTGGCGGTATTCGAGGGAATAAATAAATAAAAGGATACTACTAGTAGTGGTAAAGTTCAAATGTTATGTTTTATATACATAAACCCCATGGTGTGGGGTGTCATTGAATAGATCTTTAAGATAATTCTACATTAAGGTGGTTTGTAGAATAAGGTTTGTGGGTTTATACGTCTGAAAACGTAGATTTTAAGTACTTTTAAGGACTACTTTTAATGTAGTTTCTTTTCGGATATCTCTTGCGATAACGTTACTGTTAACAAATATCTAGACTTGGCATCCATTAATCTGTCAATCGACGCAGACAAATTAAACTAATTACTTTTATACGAGCGTAAATCTGTTGTGCCGCACCTCCTCAATTAATACCCGGTAATGGAATATGGGCTAATTATGATGTACCTACCCCCGCCATTGTAACGTTATACTAATAGTAATTTATACCCTCGATTGTCGGCATTTGGTGGCACTTGTTGCACTACATTCTAGAACTAAATTCACTTGTACTTATTTCCCTACTTTATTTGTTTATGTTTACACCTGAGCGGCTTCGCCTCAGGGAAATATGCATAAAATTTTTATTCATTTCAAAAATTTTGCTAGATTCTTTATTGTCTTTATAATGACCTTAAAATGTATTTTTTTATTTAGTGATTATTTAATTTAACATTTTTTTTTATTTTCAAGCCCATTTAAAAAAAATTATATATAGAGAGACATAAATCAGAAATCAGATTAAGAAATTTAAAAAAAATCAGGCAACATGCAATTCCCTATTACACAGATTACCGATAACATTCATGCAAGGGGCAGTAATATGTTTGATAATACTTATTTATCTGCTACACACGTTATCAGTTTTTGACAGTCCACTGCTTTGTTTAAACCTCTCGTTCGAAAGGAGTTTTTTGGCGCACTATACCACACTGACCAGACGAGATTGGTATAGGATATGTTCCTAGTCTGGGAGGGGTCCGGATGGCGTAAGAAAGCGGTTCCCGGATCCCTCCCGTCTCAGACGCAGAGTGGCACACCGTTTGGTTTTAGTCGGTTCGATTCCGACACACCGCCCGCCGAAAACCCCGGTGGGGTGAAGATTTGAGGCGGTTTCTAAAAGTAAAAAACAAAAAAAGGGTATATGTTACAATGTGTTAATAACAGCAGTTCCCGGATCCCTCCTTTCTCAGGCGCAGACAGGCACACCGTGTGGTTTTAATCAGTCCGATACTGACTCACCACCAAAACCGTCCATGAGCCGTCACCCCACCGTGAACCCCGGTGGGGTGGGGCCCGTGGGGGTATCCATACGTAAAAAAAGAAAAACAAAATGGTAGGTTTGTTCATTTTACCGTGGGAAAGCCACGCTTCGGCATGACTGGGCCGGTTTGATCGGAGTAATACCGGGGTATTACTCCGGCAGGCCGGGGCCTGCCAGAAAACCGGTCT
This sequence comes from Hyphantria cunea, assembly GCA_003709505.1. Lineage (NCBI taxonomy): Eukaryota > Metazoa > Arthropoda > Insecta > Lepidoptera > Erebidae > Hyphantria > Hyphantria cunea. The sequence goes on along the minus strand of PKRV01003263.1, from coordinate 126,362 downwards.
GAAACAGCGCTTGCGGTGTGTTTCACCGAGTGACGTATCCTCACTACACTACAGGAGTTGGTTACACCCCTCCCCAAAAGCCGGCAGGGCACTTGTGACGTCGCTAGCGTTGCGGGTGTCCATGGCCTGCGGTAATCGCTTACCATGAGGTGATAACTGCACTCGTGTACCCACTATCCCATAAAAAAAATTAGTTTATCTACTTCCCACGCTGCCCCAACTTCGAATGCAAATGGACGTTATACTAAATATATTTAAGATTTTATTGCGCTTAAACGAAAGTGACATTTTATTAATGTTCTTTCTTCTTCTTAACTTTCCCATAAATAAATGCTCAAGAACGATAACTATTCTATGTTTCGATTGCGTCCGTGATTAGTATATTATACTATATAGTCCGTATAATAGTAGCGTATGCGACTGCTGTGCTTGAGGTTTTGACGTCGGCGCCGTATGCTAGATATACAATAATTGCTCGTTTAAAGGTAGGTAGGTATTAATAAATTCAATTTAAGTAAACTTCATAGTTGTTTGCTAATTAAAGCTTGATAAAGCCTCATAATTTAAAAAAAATACAATTATTTCATGACTTTTACGTATTAGGTATTTATCTCAATTATTCCTAATTAATTTTTTTTTTGCCTTCTTTTGTAGGGTTATGTGATGATGAATATTTAGGTTTTGTAGACACATAGTATTTTAGGCGCTGACAAAATATACTTATAGGTCAACTTTTACAGGTTACCCTGCGCCGCGCCATCCCGACACATCGTGTGTAGATTAATTTTGTTATCGCATTTCTTAAATATAATTTGAAGACTAAAATCATTCCGTGTTTTAATTAATCACAGGAATAATATTAGTGGGCAATTATTAGTTAATTAACAAAAACATACCACAAATTAATATACAATTCTCATACAAGATAAACTTTATTGAAATAATAATAAAAACTTCAAAGTTGGGGTATTTCAACATCTGTAATTAATCTATACTTCGCCGTGGTAAAATTAGTGCTGTAGAAATAGAACCAAAAATGCCAATCTACGTTAAATGATTATGATTTTCTACTCCTATATCTAAAACCTCTTAAAATATAATAGTAAACATAACATATGAGACGGAAAAATAGTTCCTAGTGGGTACGTTTCCTCTAATAGAAAACAATATAAGTAAATAAAAATACTTAACAAAAAAAACTGACTTTAAGAATTGGTCCAAATTATAACGAAATCACACAGGAAGCAACAGCTTTTTAATAAAGAATTGAGAACCTCCTCCTTTTTTAAGTCGATTAAAAAGGAAGACAAATCTTCTACGTCAGCCTCCCAATCCCCATTTATTCCAGCTAACTTGTAGCAGGCATTATGTGGCACATCATTAGACGGCCGGAGTGTGTCAATAGGAGCTCTGGACGCAAGAAATCATTGAATTCAGACACGACTGTATCTGAGACTGTAACTTGATACTTTAGCCACACACTCCTTAAGCTTGTGGCGACTTCCACATACAGCGTCAACATAAATATATGACAACGCCATCCACTGAAGATACACTGAACTACGGAGTAACNTGAACTGAACTGAACTGAACTGAACTGAACTGAACTGAACTGAACTGAACTGAACTGAACTGAACTGAACTGAACTGAACTGAACTGAACTGAACTGAACTGAACTGAACTGAACTGATCAAGATCTTAAGGCGACAAGTCTCCTAGGCAGCACTCCCCCTTGAGACCTTGCGGCTCTTTTCCAGTAGCTCCAACTCCACCAGGTCCTCGTGGAAAAATGGAAGAACCGACTTGGGCAAGCGAACGCTGGCACGCGGTAAGATCCATTATGGAGGATCGACTCCATAAAAAGTAAAAAAAAAGTTCTATATTAGTTTTGATTCCCTTAGGAGTGTAGAAATGTGCGTCTTTTGCTGAAAAAACGGCCTTAAAATTTTTTTAAACTAACTTAGCGATTTAATTTTTATACAACGCCAGGGGAACGTAAACCTGAGTATACGGTTTAAGTCTGAAATGATACCTTCACGTGATTCTGAAATAAATGGTCTTGACAGAGAGACAAACTGACAGACATACAAATAACAAAGTGATCTTATAAGTGTTCTGCTTTTTCCTTTTGAAGTACGGAAAATTAAAAGGAACTCTAATATTCTGCAACAGTTCAGAAGTCTGTTGAGAGGCGAAGACCATGCCTTATTTGCTAGTAGCAGGCATTATCATCACTGTGGCGCATCAAGAGACGGCTGAGGTACGTCAGAGGCTCTGGACACAGGGTGCTAAGATGTGACATGATGTCAGAATGCTGATTTCTGATCAGTACACGACTGTACACTATAGCCGCAACCCATAAGCCTTATCGTGTATGATATTAATCAAGTTGAGTGGGTATAGGATAACCCCACCTCATATCTTTTTGAACAAATACTGCATAGAAAGTCATAAATCGTAGGGATAAGGGTCTCGGAAACTTTGATATCATAAGCTAGGATTTATATCATTTTACATGTATACAGTCTGAAAATTTGTAGAAGTTGCTGTTGGATTATGAATTTTGTAATATCCCGATGTTGCACCAACCATGGTGTCGCTACTCTGTGCATTAGAATTACACAATATGATTTATATAACCATAATAACTAAATCTATTATAGCTGCAGTCAATGTCTTAGTCTGTGGTATGTACAGTTAGCATCATATCTATTTGTACTCTCAGGGTGCTCAAAACTATGTGATAAGCATCAATTCAAGTTTATATTCGCGGACATGACCCTTAAATTATTGTACACATTTAAAGTGTCGGTTGAAATCTCTTAGCTATCTGTTTTTAATATTGTGTTGGTTAACAGATTATTCATAATTAATATTATCAAACATTTTTTGCAATAAAACTAGTCAAAAATATCTGCATAATGAAGAAAAACAACTTATTGTAGCGTAGCTAGATGAACAGTCCGAATCGCTACGCCTACTAAATACGCCGAATTGTGCATATCGGGCCTGGACGACTCCACGAGGGTTGATGATGACCGCGTTGCTATTGAAGAGAAGACGAAATGCAGCACGGACAACGTCCGGGTCGGCACCATCCGCCCCGGGCCAGGAGGGCTTGGCTCCGTGTGGGTGAGCTGTCCCGTAGCGTCGGCCAAAAGCTTGGCTGACGCCGGCAGGGTCAGTGCCAGGGTAACAGTCCTGGCGGCGAGATCGATGAGGTGTTACAAATGCATTGTCGCGGGACACACTCGCACGAAGTGCGAGAGCTGTTTCGACTGCAGCAGACTTTGTTTCCGCTGCGGTCAACCGAGGCATATGGCGGCAGAGTGCTCTGCGGCACCTCACTGCCCTGTGTGTGCGGCGGGCAATAAGCCTGCCAATCACCAAATGGGACAAGGGGGCTGAGGGCCTGCCCGTGCTTCTCAGCATACGTCGGCGACTAGCCAAGCGACCCAGGCTGCCCCCGACGTCGTCCGTCCATCGACAACGACGCCTACTACTACAGACGATCCAGTAATGGACCACGCCTCCAGCCTCCTTATCCAGACGAACCTCAACCACTGCGCCTCGGCGCAGGATCTATTCCTGCAAACTATGGCGCAGTGGTCGGTCGGTGTTGCCGTAGTCGCGAAACACTACTATTTTACTTACGTCCAAACTGAATGGGTTACTGGGACGGCTCTGTGGCAGTCGTCGACTTCGCGGCGACTCATTCCACGCCCTTATTGCTAAGAGACAAGGGCAATGGATATGTTGCCGCCAAGTGGGGGGTGATCACCGTTTATGATGTGTATTTCTCCCCCAATCGGTTGAGTGATTTCAAGGTTTTCCTCAATAACCTGGAGACCTCGATGCGGCGGCTAGCGTCTGGGCACGTCCTTGTGCTGGGAGACTTCAACGCAAAATTATTTGCGTGGGGTTCCCCGGCTACGGACGCCAGTGGCGAGGCCGTTGAGGAGTGGGCGGCTTCGGTGGGCCTCTGTATTCTCAACAGAGGCTCCACCAACATGTGCGTGCGACAGCAGGGTGGGACCGATAGTGGACCGTTCGTTCACCACCCCCGCAGTCGCTGCACGAATAAGGAACTGGTGTGTCCTGGATGAGGTTGAGACGCTCTCGGATCATTTGTATATCCGATTAGAGCTCTCCCGGTCCCAGGGCCCCAGAAGGGTCACGTGGCGCGGCGCTCTTACAGCATTCCAAGGTGGGCTGTCGCCAAGCTCGATAGGGACATGCTAGAGGAAGCAGCCATTATTCAGTCTTGGCTGTCTCCGCGGGCCTCGGCCGAGGAGGTCGACATGGGGGCTGGCCGCTTTCGCTATGCGATTATGTAGATCTGCGATGCAGCCATACCCTGGATTCGAGGTTGTCGACCTCCACGAAAAGTGGTCTACTGGTGGTCCCAGGAGTTGGCGGACCTCCGTACGGCTTGCATTCGGCCGCAGGTCTTACACCCGCAGCCGGTGGCGTCACAGTGGAGACGGCGGGAGGACCAGCTTCATGAGGAATACCGCGAAGCGCGGAAAACTCTGAAGCTGGCCATTTGCCGCGCCAAAGACGAAAAGAGAAAGGAGACGCTGAAGGGTCTCGATCGTGATNTGTAACCTAACGTTTTGAAATGTCACACATTATGCCCTTTTATTTGAGACTCGTGACGCTGTTTTTTTTTAAACATTTTGCAATTACGAATTTACGTCCTCTAGATTGCGCTGTATTGGATTCACGGAACACCATTTCCGAAGTTATATTAAGTATTTTAGAAGTTATGTACGAACTAAACAAACAGACAAAAATACATAAATGTCATACCTCACAACAAAACAATCTTCGAATTTCCATGTTTTTTCTGCTCACACACACATTTATAGATATTTATAGAATATGTATAATCTAATCATAATTTATACAAAACAAACATATTTGTTTTTGAATACTACTTATTTTGCAATTGCCAGGGACATTTTTTTAAAAGTGACAGAACTATCAATCACTCACACATATTAAAAAAAATGTTTCATTTTCTTGTTCTACGTGCGGTATATACCTTTTTTTATTTGATCTAATGAATGAAATAGATATTTTTTATATTTTCTTCATCCTAGTTGTCGTTTTCAATCGTTCTATATTAAAAATTAGTCATTAAAACACTGTTAGAAAACAATTGTGACGCACAAATAATAATATCATGTTCATTTTAAATACGTTCATTGTTTCTGGTATCGCACGACATTGATACTTCGAATTGTTAATTTGAATGATAAAGAACCGTTACATAAATTGTTTTCATTCGTTGCGAGATGGCGTTACTGTAGCAAGTACTGTCTAAACCCGTAAGTATAATATCTTTTTAGGTAATAAAAGTGCAGTGCCCGACTTGTTCAAAAAGTTATTGTTGCAAAATTTCTATAATATTATAAAATCAATTAATCATTAATAAGTAACATAGTAATAATACACAATATTCATGCAAAACAACACTAAGCCTGGCTTGCACTATCAAAGCTTACGCGACCCTTACCTTATGTAACGGTAATGATTGATTAATTACCGGGAGGTCCGTTACTACGCAGTAAAGTAGTACTCGGGGTATAAATACTTTATATAGATTTTAGCTAATGGCGGATACAGCTATATCGTATATAGTCTCAGATACAATTACATCTGAGCCCATTGGTGCTACGTTTAGAGTATTTTTCTCACCGTCTCTTGATGCGGGTGTAGTAGTGCCGGCAATACCCTGCTACAAGATATCGATGGTTGAAGCACAAATGCGAGAGGATAAGGCAAAGTATAGCGGAGTCCGCGTTGTCTTCTCCTCCCACCACTGCCGTAGCTGATTTGACTTCCTTTTTGTAACCGACTCAGGACGTTCTCAATTTAACTATATTTTTTTTTATATTTGTTACCTCAAAAGTTTTAACTGGGTGAAACGATTTCGATAATTCTTTTTTTTATTCGCAATCTGGTGAAACGATAAAATAACATTATGTTATACTACAGTTTATGAGATGTTACTGTTACAAATTAAAATACAAACATTTTATTAACCTTTGGGTAATGTTCACACACCCAGTCCAATTCATAAAATTTCGTTGATTTGTGCGTGGTTAAAACAGCTTATAGTTTACATGCGACTGTATCTGAAGCTGTACACCATAGCCGTACACCTATCAGCTATATGTGTATCATCAGGGAATAGGGTGGATTTAGAGCAGTCCCTACCCGAGTACTAACTTACTGCGTAGAAACGAACTCCCCGATTAATGATTCTAAAAGGTCATACTTAGACAAGGTACGTAACATAAACATTGATATCGTAAGCTATAGCCCAGTTCCACTCAGTGATCATACGACCTTCGGGCGACTTAAAAACATCCAGCGGCAAGATACGTAGCCACAAGGTATTTTTGTCAGTCCCCAACCCGCACTTGGCCAGCGTGGGGACGTATGGCTTTAACCCTCTCCTGAGAGGAAACCCGAGCCCAGCAGTGGGACATAATGGGTTGTGGATGACTAGTAATGGGTTGATTTTGTGATATTTATCATCAAAACCGTGATGATATTTTAATTTATTTGGATTGCTCTTGTTATAATAGCGTCATCTCATTATAACAAAAGAGATTAAAATTTGTGTAACGGGTATTTTGTCATTTAAATTCACAATTCAATGTATCGATGTCGACTGATAACAGAATCAATGAAGATGATTCATTTACCATTTGTACTGTTAATCAATATGTCGTGAGCTGAGGTTGACGTATTTCTTAAGAGTCTTTAGAAGGGTACTCCCTTTGACCTCATCCTTTACTCTTATATATTGTCTAGTGTAGTGAAGGTTTCGATTACTGAATATGTACAATTGTAATAGTTATTGAGATTGAGAGTTTTCTGTATTGATTCCTGCCCCTCACTACTTAGGCTTGAAGGACAACAAACCATCTACCGGTTACCGGTGTTTTCCTTGAGCGCAGCTCTGAATAAAACATCCCCTCTTTGTATGTGTTATGATTAATGTGTTTTACGTTTCGGACGACCATATTAGCGTTAGGTATGTAAGGATTTTTGTGTTTAGTGTTGGAGCACCCGGGACGTGAGCATGCATTTCCCCGTTCCACGAAAATGCTTTCTCTTGGGGGAGGGGGATTACTGTAACGTGGTAAAAATCATTAGACAATAACTTATAAATAATCGATTTCTTTATTTAAACGTACGCAAGGCATTGTGTCGAGTTGCTAGTTACAACACTATTTATGTATAGTTAAACTGTCGGTATTTCAATTTCTTTTTCATTATTACTACCAACCACTAACCAGCTGCCGTCGTAGTATTGAAACATTTTAAATTAATTATTTAATTGCCTAAGTGTATACGTCACCCGAATATATTCGGTAAGTAACTTTTGTATTTTATTCTCTCTTCTTCCGTTCCAAGGCTATAAGCGTACTTAGTCACTGTTAGTTTAAAAGTAAAATATATTACATACCCGCAATCACAAAAATAGAATTTGTGATTCCATGATTGTGATTGCTTTGAAGTTTTTGATGCTCGTCATGTTTTATAATTCTTTTCTTTTACTTGGTAGTTGTGCAAAATCTTTAAACGTGCAGCGAATGCCTAAACGGGTGTTCGTTGCGCGTTTCGGCCTGTGCTACCCACTGAGGCCACCTTCCTTCTTTGCTTCCGGGTCCATCGTACGAGTTACAAGCCTTTCCACTGGTACGAGTCGTCGCGGACGGCGTTAAAGTCTGCAGCCGGAGCGTCGGAGACGTCACTGCACCGCGTCACCGACGAGGGCCAGTTCACCTGGTCCCCAAGGAGCCGAGCCGTTGTTAGCGCCGGCTGCCACAATAGGCACGTTCATTGCCGTGCGTGACCCCTATAAATTTATCCCTAAGACGATCTACCCACGACCGCAAATATTTATAATATATTTTATTTTACATAAACAAAGGTAAGGTTACACGTGCTCTCTTATTTCTATATCTATGCGCTATCGTTATGTTACTATCATCGGCAAATAGAGTAATTAGATGGTCAATAGATTTTGATAGGTCATTTATAAATAAATTAAAGAGAACTCTGTACGTTCGGTTGATATACTCGTAAATATTGCTTCACATTTAGTGATTTTATTTACTGTGTTTATTTTTGTAAATTTGCTTCTTTTTGTTAAATAACACTGAATGAGATTTGAGATATTACCTCTAATGCCTTATGCCTCTAATTTTTTAAATAACACGTCATGACGGACACAGTCAATAGCCTTTTTTTTTTTTTTTTTTTTTTAACAGGGGGAAATCCTCATGGATGTCCTCCGCTCTGGGGAGAGAGCGAAGGGGTCTGTCAGACTTTTACTGACTAAAACCCCCCGGTTTTCCGTCTATCTCCTACGCCAGGGATCACGGGAACTTAAAAGGCATCCGCAATACAGTCAATAGCCTGTGTCATATTACAGAATACACTACATACTTGCATATTCTTATCTTCTTGTTGATTGACATTATGCAGAAGTCATGCATTGCAACGTTTATCGATTTACCTTGTCGAAAACCTTTTTGTTCATCAGCAAGAATATCATATTTCTCTACGTAGGCATATAGTTTTAAGTATAAATATTTTTCCACTATCTTAGGGGTTATGCTAATAAGCGATATGGGTCTATAGAAGTGTATTAACTGTCTTTATTGTCTTTTTAAACAATGGTTTAACTATAGATATTTTAAATGCTTCCGGGAAAATACCTTTTTCAATGCATAGATTTATTACCTGGCTCCGGTGTAGGGATATCTACTGATTTTATGATCTTTGTTGAGAGACCGTCATATTCTACGCTGCTTGTATATTTTTTTTATGGAGTGGGGGGCAAACGAGCATACGATACGATACGTACGCCTGATAGTAAGCGATTACCGCCGCCCGTAACACCAGAGGCATCACAAGTGCGTTGCCGGCCTTAGGAGATGGGGAGGGGGATGAGGGGAAGGGTTGGATTATGGGCCTCCGGTATCCTCACTCACACCGGTTTTCTATGAGGCCGTGGTATCTCCGGTCGAGCCGGCCCATGCATGCCGAAGCGTGGCTCTCCGCAGTAATTTTTTTAGGCCTTTTTATGAATATAAAAATTAGTCCGTACATTTTTCTATTAGGCTGGTACTATTTGGTACCAGAATCGGGTATTGGACCAGGCTTGGCTGCAAAATAGCTGTTGAATGCTTTAGCAATGTTATTTGAGTCGGTAATAATATTACTGTCGACTCTGATTTCGTTGATACAACTCTTAGGAATGTTAAATTTTTCATTATTAGTTATTTTCCACATAGTTTTTGATTTATTGCCTGAATTGTTTGTTATATGATTATTTTGGCTTTATATTTCAATTTTTCTAAATAATTTAGAGTAGTTTGCTAGCTTGACTTTATTGGTTAGATTTAGCTTTAGTCCATATTACCATACCAGGTGTATTTTCTTTTTACTACATATTTTGATCCCTCGTGACACCCAATTAAGTTTTTTCCAACTATTGTGTTTTACTTTCTTTTTCGGAAAGCCATGTCTAAAAAATAGTAAGAATGTGTCTAAGAATTAATTCATATCTCAATCATCATCATCTCTATCAACATAACTTCTATCCACAGAACTTCTATCCGTCACACACAACAATTTATCTTGGTACCTACCTAACACTGAATACACACGCAAACTAATCTCTTAAGTTTGAACATAACGCCACAAAAATATTCGAAATTCGAATATACGTAACCCGCGAAAATTCAAAATTCGCGATACTTTTTGAACACACCTCGTATATTGGGTTCTTGTCTAATATCCACCGGCTAACTGTTAAGGACATATGGTAACCTTTTTTTAGGGTTCTGTCACAATATTAGTTAGCAACCCTCGGTACATGAAACCAACCAGTAGTCGTCTACCTTGTTCCGTGAGAGTTGGTAACGAGCGATAATTCATACTTTGATTGCCACAGCGTTGGGTTATTACTAACAGGTATAAACGTCTTAGCTTAGCCGGGAGGATATTGCATATTTTGAATAACTTTTTGTAATCGTCGTTACAACTAGTTTTAGTTTTATTCTTTACTAGTAGTTTTAAAAAATTAATCTGTAATGTTACTATTTTATCCATATAAGATTTAAAAGTCAAGTTTAGGTGATACAATTTTCCTAGTAATATTCGAAGTTTATCACAAATAAAATCAATATGGGACGACCATGAGAAGCTGTCATCGACCTTACTCCAAGATAAGTGACACTTTTACTTTTTCTATTGTACAATTACGATTATTTAGTAGACTGTAATGGCATGAGAATCTGTGAGCTATGAGGGGGGGTGCAACACCTGAGTGGCGCAAGTAAGGCGAGTGTATTACCATAAATTTTGTTTTGACTGAATTAAGTACAATTCCGTTGTCATGTGACCATTGGACTATTGCATCTACATCTTGGTGTACTAAGCGGCAAGTCTCCGCCAGGTCGGTGCCAGCGCAGCGTACAGAGTTCGTCAGTAAACATATGTGCCGAGCACTGACTTGATACACCACATAATCCATTAACATGCATAAGATAACGGACTGGAGCACGTCCCGACCCCTGAGCCACCCCGCACCTGACCGTCCTCTCCTCACTAAGGGTCTCGTTCACTTTCACACTGCAGGATCCATTTGTTTAGGGTTTCATGCATCTCACACTCCCCCATAGCTTTTAAAAGTGTATCCGTTTCTAATTTATTAAAGGCTTTTTTAAAATCGTAGAATATGGCGATAACAAACTTGTTTTCAGCCAATTAGGTATTTATTTCGTCAGTTGAATTCGATAGCAAGGTGTTTGTGCTTTTGTCTCTTTGGAATCCATGTTGGCAATCATTTAATATTTCATTTTTGTGTAGATAAGATGAGAGTTAGTTTACTATACATTTTTCTATAATTTTGTCTACGCTTGACAAAACAGCTATAGGTCGATAGTTGGAAAATAGCTTACGATCACCCTTTTTGTAAATAGGACCCTATGTTGTTATGCTAACTTACAGATAAGTTGACCAGATTAGCGAGTACTGGACTCACTCTGTCAGTTACCAGTTTAAGATCAGACGTACGTACGTGATCCGCAGCCGGTGACTTCTTAGTGTTCATATTATTTATGACATTTCTGACAATTTTGCTATCTACCGGTTGCCACCTCATACTCACGCCCTATTCTTTTACATAGCTACCCCTATCCAACCATTTATCAACGCAGTTATGTTTAATGAGATCAATATCATTAGAAAAAGTTGACGCGAACTTGTCACATATTTCTTTAGCATTACCCTTTGTTGACATATTATTCAATATTATATTGTCTAAAAATGTTTTTCTTTTACCTAATAAACTATAAATTCTATCCCATATTTTCTCAATATTTCCATTACAGTTGAATATACTTTGTTTATTTATTTTTACTGTTAGATATGGCTTTTGTGCAATTATTGCTGTATATATATATATATATATATATATATATATATATATATATATGTATGTATATATAGTATAGTCAAGTCGATTTATTACATTCTTAGGATCATCACACCATATATTAAATAGTTTATCTCTTTTATGTATCATACATTTAAAATTTTCAGTAGTCCAATTTTTGTTGTTACGGTTACTTCCTCGAATACAAACAGTTTTATAACGGTCTTTGTAGATATTTTGAAATGTATGGTTGAATTCCGCGTACAATTTCACTGGGCATTCAATATTTAAAAGTTCGTCAAAGTTAGTTTTCAGTAGTTTTACCCTGACACAACGATGATCTAAAACGCGACGCTCCTCGCGCAAAAAGGCTCGGCAGTAAGCCGCTGGCGGCGCCGACTAGAACTCGGTGCGTTGTTGTTAAGTGGCCCTGCGGCACGTTTCCACTCTACTACGGTTGAAGTAAAATAATGATCCGATATTTTGTGTTTTATAACCGACGAATATATAGCAGATATTTTAGTATCTCTAATGTATATGTGGTCCAATCACGACACTACTATTATATATTCACGTTCACTATTTCTTTACGTGTGGTCTATCGTATATGTCGATATCGTCAATACATTTTAGGAATCCGTTTTCTGATAATAAGTTTTCGTATGCAATCACATGAGTTTCACGGTTATTTGATAAATTTATGTTTATATCACCACGTATTAATACTTTTTTACCTAACGGTAGACTGTGAAAAAGACTTTGTAATTATTTTAGGAACTGTGAAATTTTTCTTTTTTTATTAAATTTAGGTGATCTATAAATTGATACTATGTACATTTGTTCGTTCTGGTGAAGCAGTGTAATGGAAACGTATTCCGCACTGTGCATCTTAGTGGCCGGCTCACTGTCGATCGTACGGGCACCTAGGCAGTCGGGAGCAAACACCAATACCCCAACCCCTTTTTTTTTACCTGTGGAAACCCCCTCGACCCTTCACGTGCGTTTGCGGCGGGGCGGTGTGTCGGAATCGAACCGACTAAAACCACACGGTGTGCCACTCTGCGCCTGAGACGGGAGGGGTCCGGGAACCGCTTTCTTACGCCATCCGGTCTTACACCGCCACAAACCCCACGAGTGAAATAATTTAAGTTGATTCCATTCAATTTGCAGAATGACAACAACGAGTAGTTAATGTTCGCTTTCGTTATCACCAATACATCCAAGTTTTGCAAGTATGCATTATAAGTTACTAGTAGTTCGTTAAAATGTTTTTTTAAAAAACGTATATTGATATGTACCAATTGAAACAAATCTTTCTTTTTAATTAAAGTTTCTTCCCAGTCCTTAAAGTTGTTCACGCATATGTAATTGACTAGATTTTCGTTGTTAAATGTTTCTAAGGCATTACCCGCGAAGTTTAATGATATAGGTTAACATTTTATTCATATAATACTGTAGACTTCACTTCGTTTTGAACAGCTCACTGATGTCCTTTTTTCCATTCTCACCCAAGAAGTCTTCTCGCCTTCAGCTTTTTTAAGTATTATTTTTATTTTGCCATTAGATACCCAAATAAATCTATAGACGCCGCCTAATTGTGTCTTTGTTCCATAACAATGTTCGCTTAGTTTTGGTTAAATCTTCATTTAAAAATATTTTAGAATTCAACGACCCACCTGTGATATCCTGACTTGTCAAGTTGGTAAGGGCACGACGTTGGGCCAGCCACTTATCACGTGTGATGGCCCGAGCCCTCGACCATATGTCGAGCCGCTTCAGGGAAGTGTTGGACGCTAGCTTGGCGTCCGGACGCTTTCCTGAGTGCTGGAAGAGCGGGAAGCTGGTCCTATTGAGGAAGCCGGGACGGTCTGCCGATTCGGTCGCGGCCTACAGGCCCTTCGTGTTGCTGGACGAGGCAGGCAAATTGTTTGAGAGGGTGATCCCTGCCCGCATCTTCCGGCATATTAACAAGGTGGGTCTCAACCTGTCGGACGCCCAATTCGGGTTCCGAGAGGGGCGTTCGACGGTCGATGCCGTGATACGCCTGAGGGCCGTGACCGATGTCGTGCGGCGTTCCGCAGGGATCTGTCTTAGGACCACTCCTGTGGAACGTGGGGTACGACTGGGTCCTTCGAGAGCGTCTCCCCCCCGGGCTGGGCGTAATTTGTTACGCCGATGACACATTGGTCACAGCCCGGAGGGTGAACTTCCAGGAGGTGGTGTGCCTGGCCACCGGGGGTGTCTCCCTGGTGGTCGGGCGCATCGAGGCGCTGGGCTTGCAGGTGACCCTGGATAAAACGGAGGCTCTATTCCATGGGCCCCGTCGTGGGCCACCTCCCGGCGCCTCCATAGTGGTTAACTCGGTCCTCGTACCGGTTCGGGCCCAGATGACGTATCTGGGCGTGATCCTCGACGGTAGGTAGCTCTTCAACAAGCACTTTCGACAGCTTGCTCCGAAGCTGGTCGACGCTGCCTCTGCCCTTGGGTGACTTCTGCACGGGGGTTGTCCAGTCGATGGCGCTGTACGGCGCATCGGTGTGGGTGTCGGCTCTGACCGCCCAGAAAAAAGCGCGCCTCTGGCGCCCTCAGAGTGTATTGGCGGTCAGAGCCATACGCGGATACCAATAATATAAATTTAACAAGTGATAGTGATAGTTAGGATAAAAAGATAAAAATATTAAAATTATAGTTCAGGGCATGGGAGTGCACTATTAAAAATCTGACAATACTCATACCATACATAAAAAGGTAAGTCAAATTTTCTACGGCAGTGGTGAAAAAAGGAAAAAAACCCTCTCGTTTTTATCTTCAAGGCTATCTTGGCAAGCAGAATTCGGCAGTTGCGCATCAAGAGGCGGCCGGGGTGCGTCAGAGGGGTCTCTGAACGCATGACGTCATTGAGCTCGTGGACATTTCAGTCCGAGGCTTACACTGAAGCTATCCACCCATAGCTAAATAGTGTATTCAACGAGTAGGGTGGGTTAGAATGGCCCCACCCCAAGTACTACTTTACTGCGTAGAAACGGACTCCCCGAGGGACTGTGATTCATAAATGGTATTTATGATAAGCGTCACAAAAACTTTAATATCATGAGTCAGGATTCGTATTGTTCTACATAAATATAATGCACAATTTTCAAAGAACTTGCTATCAGAATATTAATTATGTTATAATCAGATGATTGCAACAAAAATTTCGTTGAGATAAGTCGATATCGTCTGTTTATCATTTAAAATGAAATGAAACCTAAAGGATACGTTCGTCCTTGCTACAGTAGCGCCACCTTGTACTGACAAAAAGATTTATGTAACGGTAATTTTTTTCATCGAAATCTACAATTATATTCGTAATGGTATCAATGTATACCGAATTGCTATTTTTTTTTAAATGACCTAATACATAATTTTATCAGACACTAAACTAGAATTAAACCTTTTTACTCTTATGAGCAGTACAGTAGCTTACAATAATATCCCTCCCTATGTATTCACAAGAAAACAATAAATAAAGAGATCAATTATTTTGTCAACAAACATCGGAATAGGTATTAATTGTTATATTAAATAGGTGTAACGTTGTAAGTAACTTTATATACACAATGTCTTATTCTGTAATTATAACCTGGAGCTGGATGCGAGAAGCCATAGATCGAACTACGTGGCGTGAAATTGGAGAGGCCTATGTCCAGCAGTGGACTGCGATAGGCAGATGATATGATATATATGATATAACCTGTTAAGGAACAAACTAGAAACTACTGTAAAACTAGTTTTGTGTACAAACAGACGCCAAACACTAAATGGAGGCTTTTAACAATCTTATTGAAAATGTTTATAAAACCGAGAAGACACATTTAGTTCAAGTTTTATTAATAGCCTCATGATTGCAGCTTCTATTAAAAGTAAACCCAACTATGCTCGACAGGTTGAACCAGATAAAAGTCGTATCGAAGAAGTTTGACTGTAGACTATCAAAGTTATCTTTAAATTAATTTATTTCCTTTATTTATTATATAAATTAAGTATTTACTATGTATGTATGTCTATTTATAAATAATGAGAATGAAAATATAACTATTACACAGGAAGCATTAAAAAGATGTGTTTTTGAGGACACAGGACAATAATCAAAGGGTAAGGTAGATCCTTATGGCATTAAAGAAACCGCAAGAAGCCATAAACTTAAGCTTTAGAAAGTTTTCGAATAGACAATAACGTGGTGCACATGCCTTGTTTAGATCACAGGTATTCAAAGCAGCCCGCTTTGAACTGGATTTTTTTAAAGTCACTACGGATAGCTTTTGTCCAACTGTGGTCAAACACATTTTTCTTTGTAATAATGAAATATGATTGATAACGGTGGGTGGTCCTGTTGTCAAAATCCAGAACATTATTTATTTTTCTTCATTTATGTATGTGTGGTAGTGTTATCTGTATTTGCTATTGTAAAGGTGCGCCCACGAGGCGAAGTTAGTAAAAAAGTAGCCTGAGTTATTACTTGTATTATCAGCTGTGGAATTTCTGTTGAAATCGGTCCAGTCCAGCCTTCTCGGAGATTAGCCGACAGAGAAAAATTGAAATAAATATATTTTTTTTAAAAGAACCGTGTATACTTGTTCATGTGCATCTAGTGAAAACACTTTAATTTTTTTTATTTGAATCAACAAAATAATTGAAAAAAAAAAATTTGTTTATATCACTTACATTTCGAAATATTTGTATGATTTATTAAAAAAAAATCTATCGGCCATTCTTATTTTGAATGGAAGGGAATACTATGAAAGCTGTTGCTTTTTTGTTTGTTCAGCGAAATACTCGTAAATACTTCCTTCTACTAATTGGTGTTCTTTTTAAATTTTAATGAAATTTGTCACAGCCATTGTCCTATTATTGAGAGAACGAGTATTTATCTATTTATTTAAAACTTTATGCACTTTTGTACAATGGCGGACTTAATGCCCAGGGCATTCTCTTCCAGTCAACCATAGGATGGTGTAGAAATCTTGTAAGGTAGGTAGTGCACAGAGGTTTCCGTATGAAACTAACTGCAAACAGTACACAAAACAATGAAAGAAATACTTAAAGATTCATATAGGATCCATATGTCTTAAATACACACACAAATATATACATATATAAATGCACACAACTGTATTAGTACACTATTAAAACTTGAATATATACCAATTATCGGTTAGTAGTAGTATTCTTCCAGCAAAACTGTATACCGCAGGTAGGCTAGCCTGGCTAGCAGCACATTAGATTTATGATGTAGCAAAGTAACACACATTTAAAACATTTTTTAATCATCAACAACCCATAACGTCCCACTGCTGGGCTCGGGTCTCCTCTCAGGAGAGGGTTAAGGCCATACGTCCCCACGCTGGCCAAGTGCGGGTTGGGGACTGGTAAGACAACGTTGTGGCTACGTAATCTTACCGTCGGATGTTTTCAAGCCGCCCAAAGGCATCCAACTAAGCTTCACGACTGTTATCCCATGATAACAACCGGGACCGACTGCTTAACGTGACCTCCGAATCACGGAGACGCTCATGATAACATGCCACTAGCGGTCACCCATCCAGGTACTGACCGCGCCGTCGTTGCTTACCCTTGGTGATTGTTTCTAAACACCGAGTGCAACTGGGCTATGAGCGCCTTCATTTTTTAATAATATATTGCTATTGAAATGTACCTTACATTTCAATGGCAATAAATAGTTAACAAATAAATATTGGTATTGTCATCCAGAGGGGCTTTTATTAAAAAAAAATATATAATATTTACTTACAAAAGTAATTATCAAGACTTATTAAAATAGCTACTAAAACTCATCAATTTGTGTTTAAAATGTACACTTCCGAGTATTTCTAACAGATCGATTCAGTTACTGATTTGAGATTTTCACGATGCCTTAGAAATTTACGCCACAGAAAATGGAACTTAATAAAGTTCTCAGCAAGTGTGATATTTCCTCGCTAGGATTGCTGAACCATCGATTACAGTTTCCTTAGGCCTTTTGCCTTAGAAATTGGAAGAAATTTACTAAAAATTCAAATAAAAATTGTTGAAATACGTAAAATTAGAATCATTTTTGAGTCCCACAGCCTAAATAAATTTGTAACAAAATATGGAGGGCCATTTGAATTTGGAATATTATACTTTTTCGTCAATATGTTTTCTATAAAGTTATATTTCTGAGTCTATACATAAAACCTCTTTTCTTCAACTATTTTTGTATCATGAAAAACTAAAACTAACATGTGAACCAATCAAAATACTTGAAAAAAAAATATTTTTTTTTTATTTCACTTACATTTCGAAATGATCTTTCTAACTCAATAATTAATAGGTTTTATTAAATTCCTATGATCAATTTCAATATCTGCATTTCGATAATGACTAATAATTTCTACAAGCCCTCAAATGCACAATTTCTCCTACTTATAACCCACTCAACTTAAGTATTATGTTTATCTCTACGTTATTCAAACAAGATGACCTTTCTGAAGATTTCAAGATCCCATTCCATTATAATTCTATAGCAACTGAAACTTTCATAGATTCTGTACTATATTCGTATGCACAGGGTCAAGTGGTAAACAGTGGCTCCGTAGTACACAGTGCAGAACCACTCAAATGTCAAAAATCTGATGCTACCAAACCGTACTGCAAACGCGAAACAATTTGCCTTCTATCACCTCCCACACTCCCCAGTTGACAGCGCGCTCCCGCCCATAGCGTTCGCACAGTGCATGGTTTCTTCCTTGGCGTCTAAAAAAATAAGTATACGTGTTTTCATTTATTTTCTTTCTAGAATCGATCTATCTATATTTAGTTACATTACATTGCAATATTTCCATGTGTAAAGTAACTTTTCCTTAATAACTTATATTTACAAACATCCTTTGAATTTGACATGTTTAATAATTATGTATCCTTATTACCACCACTTTTTAACCTATAGGTTAAAAAATGGTGTCTACACACAGTGGCTCAATATTGTAGGGTACACAGTGAATTGGTTCTACGGATTTTTAAATAGGATTGTAATAAACAAAGAAGGTGTTAATAGAAGATACTTATAAAAATAATATTTTTGTTTTAGAATGGGTCGAACTAAAACACGTTTTAGTAACCACTTGTTGTATAATTTCCGCTACCGAACATAATGACATGATGGTCAAACATATTTAAAAGCAATGACACCTGTCCATATCATCATCGCTTTAAAAGAATGCAGTTTATTTCAGTTTAATGAATCAGTTTTTACAGAAGAGCACTTTTTACCGGGTGCTGTAACAAATAAGCCGGACCCGTAAATGGAAGACGACGAGGCATCCCCTTCACCTGCTATTTGTTTTGAAACTACAAACTGGAAGTCCTCAGCCTCCATTTGGTGCTCCAGCCATGACCACACTAGAACCAAAGCGACAAGATTCAGTGCCCAGAAACTTCGCCAAGAGATTAGACCCCCTCTCAAAGCAGGTCCTAATATAGTCAGTGTTCCTAATTAGATTTGTAAGTTAAATCAGTACCTACTAGTTTATACTGATTTTATGTAATTGTTGCTGACGAATTCAAATATATAAACAAATTATTAAATATTACATTACTATAGTATTATTTAATGACATATGTATCAATAAATATTTATAAACATCTGATAATTGTAGGTGATTAAAGTGATGGTTCACTATATACACAGTGGTCCATTGTCGACTCATCCCCGACTCACTGTGTATCTCTACTGGTACACAGTAAACCATTCGCCATCTTGAAAAAAAACCAGATTACCAATAAACTGTTATAATTAGTGCTGAAATTGATATATAAAAAACAAGTTTAATAAATTTCCTTTTTTCTAATGTTTACAGTTCTTAATTACATTCTCGTACGGTAGATTTATAAATGTTTAAACTTTGTGGTTCACTGTCTACCATATTACCTTACATGTATTTTTTATGTCTATTTATTTCTTTTAAATTTTAGAAGTTGGTATTTGTCTGCCTGGCTGATAAACAACAAAAACTTTACAATTTATGTGTTATATTTTCCTTTAACTTTATTATTCATTCTAATGACACTTCTTTTTTAACCAACCCTTTTTAATTTACTTTAAATCTGACTTTAGAAAGAAGGTAAATTAAAATTATCCACAATCGGACATATTGATAGTTATTTTTATCTAGCCTAAAGTCAAAGTAGATCCTCAAAACAGTTTCACCTTAATTTTATTCAAATGATTATCAGTTCGGTAGTTTGCAGTCTATGGTCTGACGCGCCTCCACAGTGCTTGGATGATTGAATGCGAGAACAAATTATAGGTTGTGTGCACACCTTATTACCTCTCTCGGACTGTTAAAGCAATTTATCTGACATTTAAATAATGCTACACAGAATGGGGGCACCGGGTAATGATGGTTTACTTACTGTTACCTTCACAACACCGCGACTTTGGCGGAACAGAAATGACGCGTGCCAAGGGATCTTGTCATTTGTTTTTTTTAATGTTCTCTTTTTGAATACAATACATGATGTATTTGATATACATTGGAATAAACTTTGCAGTATTTTGAATATAGAACACATTATTGTAATAAGTAGATTTGTGGAAGGCGTTAATTCGGAATACATTCACAATAAACTACTAATACCTAAATAAAAAACTCAGATCCTGGGATTGGTTGTAGTCATTTCACAGTATTCGTATTTGATGATACTCGAACCCACGAACTCTGAATAACAAGTCAAGTTCACAACCATCTCTGAAGATGTGCTACCATTGTACACGCTTACTTGGACTAACCTGGTTTACCACCTGAACATGTAAAAATACAGTTGTATTATACAATATACATATATAGCCAGAACGCCAAGTCACCTAGACACAGAAAAAATGGTTGTGGTCGTTACCCAAATATTTGTCTTGATTAAGAATCGAACCCATCAATGCTAGCTTAGCAGTGAAAATTACTAACCCCTAAACAACAGGTCGGTCAATATTATAATCACTTATGGATAGTAGATAAATTCTCTCTTAACGGCACTCAACACTGACGCGCCGACACATAATTACCAATTTCCCCCTCACTTATTCAATTACATACACTAATCAAAATTTCTCAAACGATTACACAGAATGTCCAGCCATCGGCATCGGCAAAGGTCGGTAGCTCTCGGCAGCTATCAGAAGCTCATCAACGATCGATGACTTTTGGGGTACCTTCGAAAACATACACGTGGGAAAGCCATACTTGGGTACATATGGGCAAATTTTTTCGTAGGTTTTCGTTGTGAGTTAACACAATTGACTTAATTGAGTTACGTAGGCATGACGTAATAGTATAAACGGTCACCTTCCTGCTTTTTGCTACGCCGAGCGCCGAGTAGAAACTCCATATGGGACTACGCTTTGTGTGATTTACAAATTATTATTTTGAGTCTGGGTGTCTTTTGTTTTCGTTTCTTCTATGTTGGCAAAATTCCCCGCGATGCAGGTATATTCCTGGTGCGATCATTATCTCTTAAAAAATGTTCCCCCTTCCCTTCTCCCCGAATTGGAGAGTTCACAGGGGGAAGGGATCTCGATAGCCACTTACTGTCAAGTGACCGTCTGTTCATTTGTCCTCTACAGCATAAAATCCCGTGGCAATTACAAGCGTCTCCCTTATATTAGCTACAAAATGAACTTGAGCCTAATAATAGTGCTAGTAGCATGTTATGGAAGCCAATTACGAGGTGGGTAGCACAACAAATCCGGTAGTTAATTATCCTAAATTGTATAATGGCGGTGCGGCAGTTCGCGACGAGTAATTGCCGGCCCCGAGGCACTACATCCAGACCCCGGCCAAAGAAAGCTGATGGTAATTCTTTGATTTATTAACTAGTTTTTGCTGCAGTGTTGCAATTTTTTCATTAATAAATTATATCGAAGTTCTGATTGATGGACAAGCTTTGCCAATCTTTCATCAAATATGTTTTCCTTGCTGTGGAGACGTAGTGGTCGTGTGACTACTTGCTGATACGTTTCTCCGACAATTCAGATTTTTGTGTGCGGGGATAAACCTGTTTGGATTGGCTTTTGTGTTTAACGAATTTATACATACACTAGCTCTTGCTCGCGGCTCCAGCCGCGTGTGTTTCGGTTATGGTGGTATAGAGTAGCCCATGTCCTTTCTCAATAATCAAAGTACCTTCATACCATTTTTTTTTTAAATCAGTGTAGCAGTTTAGCTAGAAAGCGTACCAGATAGACAAACAGTCTATCTCTACTCTAGTTATTTATAACATTTTACAACTGTGGATACGTACAAAAATAATTGATAAAAGCGCAAAACGATACTGCAAGTGCAAATATAATATTCATCTTCAGTATACAAATAAAAACACAAGCTTTACTTAGCTTGGGACTAGATGGCGTTGTGTGTTAAATATCCGAAATATTTATTTTTTATTTAAATAAACAGAGGGAACAATGCAACATCATTAGATCTCTCACTTCAACTTATATTAAGATTTCTAAATCTCGCTTAGTGAGGAGTTCTGAACGTTTCCTTTCCTTAATATTGAACTAGACATCAGTGTGACAATGAAACGTTTATACTTATTCTATTCCCATTAATACTTCACATCAAACTTGCTAAAGACTTGACACCAAAAACCAGTTATACCTCTGTACCCGACTACATACTCGCATACGCT
The DNA here is from genome assembly GCA_003709505.1 of Hyphantria cunea. NCBI lineage: Eukaryota > Metazoa > Arthropoda > Insecta > Lepidoptera > Erebidae > Hyphantria > Hyphantria cunea. The sequence continues at coordinate 104,187 of PKRV01003263.1, read as the reverse complement.
ATAATTAACTATCAAATCACTCGTCCGACAGCCAATTTATAATGACCGTATGTCTTTCATAATTTAAATTACTACCTGATGGTGTGCTGATAAATAAAAACAAAATCATATTATAAACCATTTATATAAACCAATTTGCATAGCAAACTTGAAAGCCTGCGACACAAGAACATTTTCTGAAGACAGATTATTTGAGGCTAAGATCGTGTAGGTGGAGCCTCAAATATGACTTGGAAAGGACATTAGTGGCTTTAAGAGATTCTAACAAATAGTTAAATGCTTTTACAATAGTTAAATGCTTACACTAGATTTTACCTTCTGTTCAATTATATGATATACAATATATAATATAATAGATAATTATACAAGATAATGCCCATGTGCTATTTCGTTGTCAAATTTTAGTACACAGTTCAGCATTCAAGCAAAGGATATTTTTTTTTGTTTTAACGCTCGCATCTCAAGTTATATTCATCAATTATAAAATGTACCTTTTGAAGATTATAATCGACAATAGACAAATCGACTTAACACAATTTATTGGACCATCCAATTAACTGCGAAACCAGGAAGGTCATGTTTTTCGAGTGCATGTATGTATGTTTTTTTTTGCATGCCCTAGTGCCTAAAAGGCTTTTCGTATTTTTATGTGAATGGTTTTAATAATGTATTTGTATCCTCTGTACTGGCAATCTTTGTAAGAGGTATAAGCGCTACGACTGCATATGAAATACAGATAAAAATACTGACTTTTAAATATTATAATTGTGTGCAATGTTACGTATCCTACTTATTTAGACGTAAACCAAACAGTCCGCATTGGATTAATTTAGAGTATGTACAAATATACCTATACTAATGTACAAAAACATTAGTTATATATTTTACAAATATAAAAAACATTACGAGTTTAGTTTATTTGGTTGAACGCGCTAATCTTAGAAGGTACTGGACCAATGTGAAAAAAATATATTGTTAGATAGCCTGGTTATCGAAGAAGGCTGCAGGCTTTATATCATCACGCTACAACCAAAAGGAGCGGAGTTTCAGTGAAGTGTGTTGAAGTGTGTTGGGGTAAAATTGCTCCTGTAGAGAGCTTATATTGCGTGCGTTGCGTTTGAAGTTTTAAACAAAAGCAATGTATGGAAGAATTGGTCCCCTTTAAAAGATTCTTCACTATAACTGTTTTCATGGTAACCAAAAGTTCACGCTTTATAATATCATGCTACGGGCAACAGGAGACGCAGACGAGGGTTAATATTATACGACGTTAAGTTTGTGATTTTATGAGGTTGTAGGGGGTAATCTCTGCATCTACTCATAGGCTGTACATAAAGTAACAAGGAAATTCGTCATTTTTAAAATTAGAAATACGAAAATATAACCACGTGAACGAATCTGTGAACAAAAGCTGGTACCTAATATACTCCTTACAATTTCTGCTAAGTATTTTTATAGTCTATTTAAATATTGAAAATGATGGATGATAAACACAATCAGAGAGCTAACATGTAAAGCGACAAAAAGTTATGATATAAATAAAATTAGGTAAATTGTATACACTATACACGTGTGATACGCATCGCACGTGTATAGTGTATACGATTTTTTGCAGTCATATTTAAGTGATTTCATTTAGTGCTTATTCTGAGTTTAAACAAAAATAACTTTATAATTGAAGGCTATTAATATTAAAAGCGAAAACGACAGTATGATGGACATGCTTATTTTATTATCGTAAAACTGTTCATGAATACTAGCTACGCTAGTTTTATTAACAGATTGTACCTTATTACAACTATGTAGACAGACACGGGTGGTTTTCACAGAATAAAAAACCGGATATGTGCGAGTCGAACTCGCGCATCAAGGGTTCCGTACAAACCTGTAGGTATATTATTATAAGTTATGGTATTTTCATTTTATTTTAGTAGTAGTTTAAAATTATTTTAAAATGTTTTTATTCTATTATTTAACAAAAAAAATATGCTTTTCGCAATTTTTCCTTTATATGTGCTATAAGATGTTGCTTCGTACCAAATTTCAAAATTCTGAATTCTCGGGGCGTATTGGTTTTGATTCCATTGCGAGTATCGGAAAATATGCAGTATAAACGGCTGTATACTTTGATTGCGTTGGTTTAGAAGTTTGATTTTTCACAGCTTTAAGGGACAGTGGACACCTGAGTATTTGGTATGAATTTCAGATTGATACCTGCACGCGTTCCTGAGAAAACGGGTCTTGACAGACAGACGGACAACAAAGTGATCCTATACGGGTTCCGTTTTTCATTTGAGGCACGGGACCCTAAAAATTATTAAAAGTGTTACCTATACCAATATATCTGTTATAATGTCTTCTTCTTTTGATGAGATGGCAACCAACTAATCAGCTATGTCTGCTAATGTCAAGTATTGAACAAGATGAACTACATAGGAACGTATAATTTATTTAGATTTTTTTTTTATAAAAGAAGCTTTTGTTACTTGCTAATAAGAAATAACTTTAAACCCTTTCATTTGTTAGCCATATTGACTGGGTTGTTCAGAAATATGTAAGTCGCCATTTTGTTACAGCGGCCATTTTGGATCAATAATAATACCGATTGTAAATAATTGCATTGTCATCAAAACTAAAAGTAAATTTCAAATTTCAGCTCAATAGGAAATCTTAAAGTGGGTCAAATGTGGATTAACTTAAAAGATTTGATTATAGACTAACATCACAGGTGAAAATAAAAGCTTGAAAAAGTGTCTGATCTGTTACCTACTTACTAGAACTAAAACAAACAGATTTTAATAAATTTGTTCCTTTTGTTACTCAAATACATTTTACTTAAAAAGCAATAGCAACCACGATACGTAATCACGATCGCAATCAGTGGTTTAATCGAACGACTATCGCTCGCAGCTATTCCCTTGACATACGACGTGCGAACTCGGCAATTACCGAACTGGCTGATTACAGGCCCTACTGACGATAGTCTGACAACTGACTGACGATAGCGGTCTATGACTGACGGCTGACAATCGCGAATTATGCGGTAACATGAAAGTTAAAAGTCGTGTGTTCCATTCGATATGCTTAATAGAATTATTGATGTTTGGATAAGTCATTAACATTAAAAAGTATTGATTCGATACAGACGTTAACAATTAAGATATTTTTGTTATGATAGGAGCATCAATTAGTATTTTATAGCTTGTTTTCACTTTTTATTAATGTCATTGTAATTGTCGTTTTGACAAAACAAAGTACCTACCAGAAATTCAAGAAAAATTTAATAAAAACAAGTTGCATAGATTACCAGATTGTTGTGAAAAACACGAATGTATTTCTCCTGTGTCAAAGTGGAATTTGGCTGTAATATACGCATAATTTGAAAAGATGTCAATATATTTATTAGCAGTCAATTTACTATTTCTGTGCCAAATTTTGTCCATTCTAGTGTGATTAAGTAAAAATACTTTTTCTTATTCATGATAGTAGCTATATGATCAATGACTGTATATCACCCATTTCTTTTTAAATGTAGTTAAATATAATTTCTAAAATATTAACAGTCTCAAACTTTGGTCTTTTCCTTTAAATATTTTCATATTCTCGTATATGCTTATGTTTATATATCCTAAAAATTATTAATGAAGATATTAAGGTAAAGTTTCTTATAGATACCTACTTAATAAGTTTTACCTAAGTTTAATTTACATTATGACCCGGTGTTAATCAATTTCTTACAAATTGTTAATAGTTGAGGTCGTGATACCTTTCAAATACGTGATTTCATTCGAAACTTTCACAAACATGACTGACTTTTAATTAGATGTCTATTGAGATATATCACATTTTTACTAATTTTGTTTTGTACGTTTGTACAAGTATTCCCGTAAAGTCTTCCTGAGGACAGCATTGCACCCTACCGCGGCCTACCTCGGCAGTGGGGAGCAGCTATAGGAACGGGTCATCGGCTTCTGGAGCCTTCCCTGCCGTACCTCAGGGTTACGTACATTTCGGGATGACTAGTCACCCCCGGGGCAGGATGCTGTTATGCCTTTCGGCGTAAGAGATCTATACAGTAAAACATTACCCTTCCCTTACACAGAGCTATGGCTTTATGACTATGATTAGCATTATTAAAATAGAAACAAACTAATTCAAATCGTTTTGTTACCTTTCTTCATAATTTACATAGAATTTTTCGAATTGTTTGTTTTCAAAACAACATCAACGGCCTTTTCCTAAGAACAAAACGGTACAAAACACAAAATCGTGATGAATTACGACGTGCTAACACCGAATTACCCACAGCAATGATTACACGCTTAACGCAAAAATAATACCGCCGTTCATCCACCATTACATCGATATAACTGTGAGAAATTAGTGAGGCGAATCGCAAAACTGCACTCACCCGTACCTAATAACAATTACCGATATCAATCGATATAAATCGATAATTTTTGTTTAGAATTTAAGGACTTCTAAAGACAGTTTCACGGAAAACCTAAACAGGTACGTACAAAGATGGAAATTTTTTATGATGATATTTTTAACCCACACAATATTATTTAAACACAGCAAAATAAATATAAGTATATATCGGAGAATGAAGCGCGAAATGCTTTTAAGAAAGGGTGACGTCACTTGATGTAGCCTTGCTGACGTCACTTATGATCTCATTAGTATTACTCATGATTTAAAGGCGGCAGAACCATCTCTATATCAATTTATTATTACACACTCGTTGACACTCTAGGATTTATTTATACAACAAAAAAATATAACTTATTATTAGTAGCAATGTTTAATAGATAATTATAACAATTAAGATCCCTATATATACACTTATTTGCAGCTTGTCCTTCTGCGGAAAGTGCTGCAACGAAAGTGATTTCTTAATTCTATTTTTCTCGCATACACGAAACCAACGGAAATGAAAGCTTAATGGCTTATGGTAGTCATGGTTGCTGTATCCCGGATGTCATTGATTTAGTATTATCTTAATAAAACAATTAGATGTGTTACGCCTTAGTCTAATGACATGATAAATCCTTAATTAAATAAATAGAATTACTGTGATTAACCTCACATTATTATAATTTAAATGTAATAGCGGATGTTCTGAGCAGAGCGGAGAACTTACTTAGAATCGTCATTCAACATTATTTGAAATTAATTTTATAATTGTTAATATTAACAAGATTTCAATTTAAATTAAGAGTAACGCTTTTTTTATGGTATAAGGGGCAAACGAACAGACGTATGGCCTGATGGTAAACGATTACCGCCGCCCATAGACACCCGTAACACCAGAGGTATCACAAGTGCGTTGCCGGCCTTTGGGGGTGGGGAGGGGGATAGGGAGAAGAATTGGAGTATGGGCCTCCGGTATCCTCACTCACTCGATGAAACACAGTGCAAGCGCTCTTTCACACCGGTTTTCTGTGAGGCCGTGGTATCACTCCGGTCGAGCCGGCCCATTCGTGCCGAAGCATGGCTCTCCCACGTCTATACTTTATATTTTCACGGTAATTTGTTTAGAAATGTTATAATCTAAGAACTCATTCTTAACTTAGTAACCCTTTTTATAGGACAACAGACAGTTGTAATCTAACATATGAAATTCTCGTGTAGCGGTGTTTGTTATCAAACTCGTCCGAAACGGCAGTACCGATTTTCGTGAAATTTTGTGTAGGTCTGAGAATCAGCCATTATCTATTTTTAATACCCCTAAATATTTCTGGTTTATTATTTTCTTTGTCGTTTTTTGTTATATATAGCAAAACAACGTTTGCAAGGTCAACTAGTTACCTAAATATTAAGATATTAATTGTAAGAAAATAACATTATATTTTTGACTATACAGTTGATAATTAAGTTTTATTGAGACCCTCAAAATCATAATCAAATGTTTTCGCGCCGACATTTACAAAACAAATGTCTGTATTTAGAATCCTCACACAAGTCGTGACAAAATGAACGATGGGTCATTGAAATTCGCATCTGCCTAAAGAGACTCCATGCGTTCGTCCAAGACTCGACCCTTACACAAAACTGGAAGTTATAATAACATGCTATGTACCACGATACAGCTTAAATTAATATATATAATGGGGCAGTAGCACTACTTTAATATTAAGGTGTCTAATAATACACATTCCACTCCAAACTTTTTGTTGTTATGAGATATTAAATTGGCTGAGGCCTCACATTATATTCAATTACATTTTGAAACTATAATGCGTCACTGAAGAATGGTAATAATACAGTTAGTTATTTATTTTTATTTTTTATTTATTTGTGTTTATTGTATATACATAGTAAGAAATGGTACAACAGGAACAGTCACAAAGTATGTATAACAATTAGCGGTCTTATCGCTCTCGGCGATTTCTTCCAGATAAGTTACTGAGCTAGGGATTAGAGGAAGGATGTATAAGTTTTGGGTTTAGCAAAATATCATCGTTTTTCAACTCCAAACGTGTTGTCATTTAGATTTGTGAAACCCGTCTTATATGAAAATATCACCAACTCGAAATTTTAACTCTGACATTTCCCGTAACGAAGAGAAATGAACACCTAATTATGTGCCACTTGTGATCCATGTCATTACAAAAGTATTAAAAAAAAACTTTAAACAAAAATCCACTTTCATCTTCGACATCAATTTCAAATTCCATAGTTAAAAGTTTAAAACTGTGAGCTAAAATGAGCTATGTAAATGTAAGTATTTATGTAAATTAAATTAGAATACATAATGTATTAAATAGGTACCTACTGTATTAATTTTTAGAATATACACACTATTATTATCTATAGCTTAATTGACAGATTAATAGATTACCTACCTATAAGCAATGTAATGCCATTTATCTGCGTAGATGACCCCACAAAAGAAACAACTAGGAAATTAGAAAAATCCTCTGCCTAACTTTTTATTCAAATATTTACAAATTAATTACCTATATTTAAAAAGGTATTTCTTTATATTGTATACACATTTAGTAATCTACGCGTTTCGAAATTTAATACAGATGATGATAATAGCAAAATCAACTCACGTTAAGCCACGCACAGAATAACCACCACAAACTAAGACAAAAACACAAATGCACTTTCAAACAGGGCATAATCAGCAATATAATTTCATTACCCACAATACAGAACCGTTCATTTTTTAACCAACATAGTTACAAAATTGGCGTTGTAATATTGCGAGCCATAAAACCTTATAGCATTTTCTTCCATTATCCTTCATAAGATGTGGATCCTTATAAAGACAGCTCCCGAGTTTTGCTTTATTACCACTTAATTTTAAACTGAGGTTACTTCGGTAAGCACTGGCGATCGGAAAACTAGCCGCACGCCAAATTGCAGTTATTTATGGACTTTATTGATATTAGTTGAAGAGGAAATTAATTTAAGCTTGTAACTAGATACTAATGTATGAGTACTTAACAATAAAGATGAGTAGGTTATGATTGTAAAAATAAATATGGTCGGAAACTTTGCGACTTGATGATACCTTTTAATGCTTTTTAACAGGGTTTGTTACAAGCTAAGCTAAATATTCGTGATACACGTGAACCATAAAAGTTTGAAACGTTAATTAAAATTAGATATTTATATATATATATATCAAAATGCGAAACAAGTATCCTTTCTTGCTTTCACACTTTTAATGCTCAACTGACCTCAATGAAAAGAAGTAGAAATGGTATTTAAAAATTTACAGAAAATATAGAGTAGGGTTTCGTTACGAAACAAATAAGGTATTCCTGAAGGATTGTGAGTTAAATGACGCTTCAAACATTAATTGAAGACTAGCAGGTACTGAAAGCTAGCTAGCTTGCTTTAAACTTTGTGGCCATGAATACAATATCTCATACTCGTCAAATAAATAACACACGATGGTTGTTTGAGAAACCTGAGGTCATCAAATTTTTAAAATAATCTTGAAAATTTTATAATGTGATGTGATGCCGTTTTCGGTTTAGAGATTTATGAATATTCTTAAGACTTGAAATAGATATCAGATGTGTAGATAAAAAAATCTGGGTATTCTGTAATCTTGTAATCCAAAATAAACAGAAATTCTATCAGAAAAAACTTATTTCAAGTACTGGACCAAATTGATATGGGACTACGCGGGAAACTATCAAATAAAAAAAATCAAAATCGGTTCACCCAATCAAAGGTTTTAAGGTAACAAACATTAAAAAAAAACAGTCTAATTCAGAACCTCCTCTTATTTGGAAGTCGGTTAAAAACAAGTATATAATCATTAAATAGATGAATCTGTTTGTGTATCATACAGATCAAAGAATAAAATTTGTTTTTTGTTTAATTTTTTTTATGTATTAGCTGGCAAAATGACTCTGCTCTGCCTGATGGAAAGTATGAGCAGAATCCAACAATGCAGCATGGTGACCCACACTATGGCGGCCTGGTGTGATGCTTATTCACGCCCCGCTTAAAGGACCCGGGATCATAGTGGGAAGGAAACAAGTGAGCTGGTAGTGAGTTCCAGGTTTTGACCGCTCGGCACATAATTTTTATTATTCTGTTCTGTTGTGTATCCGTTTCAAGTTCCTCCTTAGTAAGTTGGTCATCGCCTCCCCTTGTGAGGTTTGTGTCCAGCAGTGGACTACTAAAACCTGTTAATGATAATAATGATGATTACTAAGTTACTAATTTTCATCAATAATCTGATATGATCTAGATAGGATGTTTTGCAGAAAAAATATTTATAACATTACGTAGCAATTTGTTACATGACCTCACATTGTGATTGCTCACCATTTACACATATCGTATTAATTAAATTTAAGTATAATTTATAAATTAAATTATAAATGAAACCTCTGCTTCAAACTAAGATATCAGTAGAGAAAGAATATGCAAACAAATACAAATACAAAGTGTGTAGATAAGTGTACAATTATTAGATTAGCTGCACTTACCGTGAAATATGCGCTCGCGCAACCTTTATCACTCTGTCTGGGCGGCGTCATACTAACAATATTTATTACATGTTTCTGTTTTCTCTCCATTTGCAATTTATTTCTTTATTTTAATATTTCTTATAAAATTATCTACATATACAGAACATAATGGTAGCAGTTTGAATAGTTTTTTTTTTACCAGACTCCGACGAATCCAAAATCAATAATTTTGGCACTCCATGTATGTTTGTATGTTCCACAATAAAGCTTTTACTATTTATTCATAATAAGACGACACAGGCTATATAATTTTATAAAAACACAATATCTGAAATTGATATTGTAAACCAAATAAATATCAACAAAAAATCAGAACCGATCGGTAATCACTCTCCCATCAACTTTACAACTTCTGGGCTCGTAATTTAATTAAAAAATTCACAGAAAATACGCGCTTGGCGGCGCTCGCACAATCTCCCAAATTGATCCTTGAACGGCCGACACCAGCAGCCCTAATTTCCTTAAATATTATTTTTCCATCCTTTATCGCATATTTTGAAATTTAAGCCTCCCCAGTAATAACTGTTATAAAATATTTTTGATTAAATTTAACCAAAAACCAATACTTAAACCTTATCAAACTATTATCGTTTTCGCGTGGACAATCTTTGGAGCCCGCTTATAAACCATGGAGTAAGACAAAATTTCCAAAGAACCTCCTCTTTGGTGTTTAGGTAACGAAGTTTTTGTCTAGACTGTTTTTATGGTAAGTAGGTAAACCTTCAAAAAACCAAATCATATTTAATTTGACATAAAATAGCAAAGCTATTAAATATAATATTTATTATGTAAATTTATTTAAAAACACTTTGATCTTTTACAAGTTTTTTCCGTGTTTAAGATTCATGATATAAAATGATTAAATTAAAGCTTAATTATATTTGATTATACACACGTATAACAAATGAGGTTTAATTTTCTATTATAATTTTTTTATTATTCACGTATCAAGCACCATTTGTCACCATGGGTACTGGAAACTTCAATAGATACCTAGGAAATTAAAAAGTAAAGAGCACGTCGCGTCGCCGTTAAATGGTGTGAGAATTAAAAAAAAACACACACACACGCACAATAAACGTGAAAACACCGGTGACAAGTGCTGATATTCAGCGCGGGAAAGTGTTTATAGTAGTGTGACTTTATAATAGTATTATTGCTTTTAAATCCGAGATTGTTCAGTAAGCACAAAGTGAGTTATGATATTAAAGAGGCGGCCATTTTAAGCTCAACAATTTTCCCGCGGTCTCGTCTCTTGATAATAGTTTCGAGCGATTATGGCAACACTTTATACCGCATTTGCATAATAAAATTACGGCGCCGGACCATCGTATTTATAAAAAATAGGTATAGCCGTATCATCGTTAACCGCAAAAATGCAAAATCGATTTGATCAGCGGTTATTAATCGAATTTTCCGTGTCCAACGTTAATCGAGTGATTATTTAGGTACTTTTGTACAGTACACTACCGATATTAAGATAATAATAGTAGCTAATCGGACATGACAACAAGGAGTTTTAAAACAATTTCATTGGTCCAACCAGTCTTAAAATATTATCGATGTAAGTTATTATTTTAAAACTAGCATGTTTTAATGTCTTATAAATAAATGATCGTGAAATACTCTACTCAATAGGACGGTAGCAATGAGTAATGCGAAAAATTTTTGTTTGTTTTCTAGCGAGAAAAAGTAAAAAAAAAAGTGGAAAAGGACTAAAGATTTAGTACGTGGATGGACGCATAGCCTATTGTTTTATACTACATTTAAAGAGGTCACTAGTAGTAGGAACATAAAGGTGCCTCCATACTTAAAAAAATAAAACGCTCAAACTCGTTACTCTCATTAGCAACATAATTATACAAAATAATGAGAGCACCATTTATACAATTTCTCACATTTTAAACCACTTCAACAAGCCACTTACAGTTCAACACCACATTGCCGAAGGCAATAACTTAATAATATATATATAGTGCCTTTAGGAATACCTGGTAGTTCACTCTTCGCAACGACAAGCATACTTGCACTGCACCTGGTAACATTTAAAAAACTAAAGTGATATTTTTTTTAAAAAACAGTTAATGTTATAATAGGTAATATACGTGTTTTTTTTTCTTAATCTGATAATTTACATCTCTGTTATAGAAAAAATATAAATAGGCTTGAAAATAGTCAAACTAATTGTCAAAATGAAATCTAAAACACTGACTACATTTGAGCTATTCAAACGCCGCCATTTTGCGCGCGCTTTTGATATATCCACAAACGTCATTGTCATTTGGTGTTTGTTTACTGTTCAATGTTTCAGCTACTTAACACTTATTATCACTTTTAGTTGCTATAAAAATCATGAAAGAAGGTATTTTTTCTGACGAATACTTCTAACACAGTTTGAATTTCGACTCCGATAATTTCGTTGACATGAAAATTTACGTCACATTTCGTTTCGAGCAATAGTAAGCGTTTTGTAAGTTTGAATTTCCCTCCCTTAATTTCACACTTTATTTAATATTTTCTAGGTTTAAATAATACTTAAATAAAAAAACGCCTGGTCACCAATAGAAAAAGCGAACAGTGTCACTTACCTTGGAGTAAAGGTCGATGACAGTTTCTCATGGTCGTCCCATATTGATTTTATTTGTGATAAACTTCGAATATTACTTGGAAAATTCTATCACCTAAGCTTTAAGGTACCTAGCACCACATTGAAGTGTCTGTACAAACAATTGGTTGAACCCATCATAGGCTATGCTCTTGATTGCTACGGCTTGACTTTTAAATCTTATATGGATTAAATATAAACATTACAGATAAAATTTTTAAAACTACTGGTAAACAATAAAACTAAAACTAGTTGCAAGGACGATTACAAAAAGCTATTCAAAATATGCAATATCCTCCCGGCTAAGCTAAGACGTTTATACCTGTTACTAATAACCCAACGCTGTGGCAATCAAAGTATGAATTATCGCTTGTTACCAACTCTCACGGAACAATGTAGACGACTACTGGTTGGTTTCATGTGCCGAGAGTTGCTAACTACTATTGTGACAGAACCCTAAAAAAACAGTTACCATATGTCCTAAACAGTTTCCCGGTGGATATTAGACAAGAACCCAATATAAATTTACTTAAAAGAAAATTAAAAAAGCTTTTATTGGAATATATTAAATAGCACAAATGTAAATAAACGAATGAGTATGTTGATATTTTTAAACATATACCCACAAACAAGTTTTATATTGGATGTTATGTGTTATGTATCATAATTGTACGTAAACATGTAAATGTAACTGTGCATAGTGCATGGCACTGTGCATATGCATGTATCTAATGTATGGGTGTGATATGTACAGTGTTGTGTACAAGCATATTGCATATAGTGGCTCAACTGAGTCCACAGACAAACTGTTTAAAACAGTTTTGTGGACCTATGTTTTAGATTAAGATTTAACTATTGTGAACAATAAATTTTAAATTAAAAAAAATATTGTAAAGACAATAAAGAATCTAGAAAAAAAATATTTGAGGCAAATAGAAATTGTATGCATATTCCCTATTATAAATATTAACTATTTCAAGAATTAATTTTGATAACATTTTGGTTTTTTATACAACTTTTACTTTTTGTCCTTGGAAAGTATTTTTTTAATAGATGTATTTCATTATAATTTACTTTTTGATGCATGTAATGAAATATCATTGTCTTTTGTCTTAGATTAAATTATGGTAATACGCTTCAAAAATGATGCTTGTAGCGTTACTATTATTATCGGCTTTAATTAAGTTATTTTTTATTTAGAAATTCGAATCCCAAGTGAATAATGATCAATGGAAACTTTTATGTACCTATTATAAATATATTACTACTATTTATACATATACATATATATATATATAGGGTTCATTAAATTAGCGTATCACCTCTTGCAGACAGCTTCACAACATCAATCCCAACTACATTTGTTCAATGACTTTTTTTAATTATTAGTTTTAAGAATTTAAGTTTTTCCATACAAAATTTATTTATTGCCTCTGAACCAACATTACTCTACGCTACGCACCTTGCGTAGGCAAAATATCGGCAAGTGTTGCGGGGTGCGGGTTGACACGGCGGCGGCGATGCACAACAGTTCTAAAGAAATTAAGAAATTTGCCTCAGTCGTCAGTCGTACGTCACGATCGATTAAACGCGTGCGCAACTCGCTCCCGTTTCCACGTAATTTCGATAAGTGACAGCAGTAAACAGTACTGCGATCCGTATACGAACACAAATATCAAATACACTGAGATGGTGCGAGTGCTGGCTAGGTGTGGTGATAATGTTCGCGAAGCCTGCCGCGAGTATGCACGGCTATTTCCTAACCTACCTACGCCTTCGACTAGGACAATGTTAGGTGCAACACAGCGATTGCGCGATCACGGGCAATTCCAGCCTAAGTCTAGTGATAGTGGTCGTCCACCGAGGCACACAGTGCGCGAACAAGAACAGATATTGGAGTTTTTTTGAAGCCAATTCAGCCGCGAGTGCCAATGACGCCGCCTGACGTTTCAATGCGTCCCAATACTTCGCATAGAGTGTCATTCATTCATAAGGAAGGGAAAAACCCATATCACCTTCATCGTGTCCAAGAGCAGCTGTTGCTAGCCGAACGCCCACCACTTTATTTACCGATGAAGCGACATTTGGCCGAGTAGGGTTCTTCAATACTCGTAACCCCCATCAACCTAGACCGCATTATCTTCAACACCGGCTTACTGTCGATGTGTGGGCGGGGATTGTTAATTCGACATTATTGCGCCCGGTCTTTCTGGAAAGACTGAACAGTGAAACCTACCAACAGTTTCTCACAGAAACCCTACCGGTGTTATTGGAGGATGTACCACTAACTACATTACGTGGTATGTACTACCAACATGACGGCGCGCCAGCGCACTTTGCTCGTGCAGTCAGAGAGACATTGAACAGGGAGTACCCCAGTCGGTGGATAGGACGTGGAGACGCGCGTGGCCTCCTAGGTCACCAGATATTACTCTGGACTTTTATTTGGTGCCCTCCGAAGACATCAAAAAGATTATACTGACTATCCGATCTAATGCTGTGGGGGCATGATGACACCGAGTGAGTGAGGATACCGGAGGCCCATAAGCAATCCCTGCCCCATCCCCATCCTCCTCCCCATCCCCCAAAGACTGGCTACGCACTTGTGATGCCTCTGGTGTTACAGATGTCCATGGGCGGCGGTAATCGCTTACCATCAGGCGATACGTTTGCCCGCGATTCCATAAAAAAAACGAATTTTACGAATTTTTATTTTGTCAACAATATCTTTGCCGTTTAGTCGTGATTAATCTAGATCTAGCAGCTATGTGGTTCTAGATAAACTTTCATTGGGCTTATTATCAAAAAATTATACTACTATTATACTTGATTCATTTTCTATCCCAGTTACCTTATGACAAAAAATGAATAGCTACTAGTAAGAAAAGTGTCCATAAATCGAACGATCTCTAACAGCGTTTTTCGGTATGTTGTGAATTTTAATAAATCAGTACTAGATGGGATGGGCGCTACGCAGCACTAGGTCTACCTGCTTTACAAATTCCTATAATGTCATATTGTTTAGACCCCTGGTGATATAGTAGATAAACATCATTTTAGCATTTATAACATTAGCTAGAAGTAAGGCAAGATAATGTGATCGAGTGACCAAACCAATGCCTGAACCAAACAACAATAGCGCTATAAATTATAGTATTTACAAAGGAACTGTTAATTACACCTAATAAAAGTCTATCGTCTATTCACAGAGCAATCTTAAAACTTCATGTGAAAGGTACAATGTTGCTTTATATATATATTGTTAGCTAATGAACTCCCACAAATGACACTAAGACTAATTTATTTTTTACTGGCAACACAAAATTAGCGGCCGTTTTGCGTCGCAATTACTATTTACAATATAAAATTGAAGCTCTACCGTCTTCGAGTATAGGTACGTGCTCGCACAATAACCATGTCTACTTTGTGTTAACGATTAATAAATTTTGTTGTAATTCATTTACATTGTAATATTTACTGCGTATTTATTGTATAGCACTATTAAACATATAATAGTTATAATATTAATTGCAAGTAATTAAACTGTAAAGTCAATGACGTACAGTCTTCTAGACGCATTTAAATAAATACTTAGAACTTTTACGGGTTTGCGAATATAACGAACCTTTTTATGGATAATTAAATTCTTCAACCACTTGGATGAATCTATGGGCTTAGCTTAGTCATTGTTACAGATGAAATATTCTCTAGCCACTTTATACCCATCATAAACCACCAAAAGTATCTCACGTCTTGCTTGATGGTAATTTAAAATGTAGACAGTATCGCCAAATATTTGCAAGAACTTCGATAGACTTGATCCTATTAACATTATAAACGCGAAAGTTTGTATAGATGGATGTTTGTTACTCTTTCACGTCAAAACTACTGAACGGATTTGGATGAAACTTTACAGTAATATAGCTTATACATCAGAATAACACATAGGCTATTTGCCGCGATAACCGACATATACGCGTGTGGAGCCGCGGGCATAAACTAGTTTGGTTATAATTACAACCAAAGGAAACAAACGTCACAGAGTCATTAAGTCTACCAAACCGCACAAATTATTTCGAACCAAGTATTTACTTGAAAATCATACAAAATTAGTGTACAACTTAGATGTTGCGGTTACGATTAGGCGACCACAGGATTATCCATCGAATTATGATCTAATCGCTACCCTAATTTACGTCAAGTTCCCCAAACAAGGAGACATCTTGTTCTAAACATGATGGCTTTATTAAATGTACCACGAAGTTGATCGAAATAACTTAATGATTGAGCCGTTGCACGCGAATACTCAATTTATATAATTTGACTGTGAAAAAATATATACATGTAAAATTACAATTGTGACATTTTTTCAGAAGGTTAGGTAAGTATGAACACAGGACTTGATCAATTATCTAGCTACTAAAGCCGATTACCATAATGTATCGAAATAAATGGTTACCCTAAATATAGTACATTCGTTCAACGCCTTCTAGTTCCAAAATAACCATAATAATTATGAAGAACTATACAATTGATATAAATTCCTTTATATGTATTTTTTTCATAAATATCATCGGAACAAGAATCAATCAAATTACATGTTCATGTACACAAATATTTGACTTGCCCCGGATCTAACCCGCAACTTTTGTCTTGGTTGCGAATGTCTAAACCAGAATATGCGCGATAACACTTCCTAGTCAAAGGCGTAATGCGTTTTTTTCGATCATTGGCAAATATAAACCGCAAATAAAACTAAATAAATCCGGAGAATTGTCACAAAAGCAAGACTTGCTGAAAGAACTAAATGCATATTGATACTACAAAATTTTGTTGTGATTGTTTCTAAGAAAAATTAAGTGTTACCTTCCTAAATCGGTATAAAAGGTGATAAATTAAAAAAAAACTCATTTTCGTGATTGATAATTGATAATTTTTCTGAAATTTAGGTGCTCGATTATCTACGAAATACAGTATGAATTTTCCCCGGGAAATTTTAAGTGTTGCCTAGGGATATTTATTAATTAGCTTTGGTTTAAATGAAAGGTACTTAATTTATACATTACTAGTTACTAGCTTTTGCTTGCGGCTCCACCTGCGTTTTTGACGTTTATATCGCGGTAAATATGTACTAGCCTATGTCCTTTCTCCAGAGTGAAAGTATCTCCATGCCAAATTTTATTAAAGTTGTGGCATCAGCTCTCCTGGCGAAGCCATTAAATCGTAACAGAAAGACAGTTTCTTATGAATTTTCAATATTGAGTACATATGGACGTTTGTATTACTCGACATTTTGTTTAAACAACCAGCAAGGTTGTAGAGGTTTGTGTAATTAATGAACTTATGGTTTTAATATATAACATTATGCATATTCTGGTTTAGACATTTGCAACAAAGACAAATATTAGTTGCCGTATGTGTTATTACTCATGCCACAAGAATTTTGCCGGGTTGGTTCAATGGGAAACCAACAAAGATTTGTTAAACCTACCTACTATTTGACGAGAACAGGATCATGTGAGTGATTGTTATTTTTGTCTTACGAAGATCAAAGGTTTCTTTTTCAGGTTATTATACATAGATGTCTTCTGTAACAAAACAAATACTACATTCGAAAGGTCTTTCACTACATAAGCCATCAAGTCAAGTTGAACACTCACGTACCACTGCAGGCTCTGATGATGAACGTGAGGACTTTCAAGTGGCAAGTACATCTAAATCATCACATTTAGAGACTTAGACTTTCCTAAGGAAAAATCTGAGTTATCAGGTTCAAGATTAAAGCGATGGAATCTTCTTCAACTCGACGTTTGCGTTACTGTATACCGTAAACGTCTCGCCTCTATATTAACTCCTAATACATAAATCAATGGTCAAATGTTTATTATGAAAAGGATTGCCATATGTCAATAAAGTAATACTTTTTGCACTCGCATATAGACTTTTTAAAGAAAATCTAGGTGCAGTAAGTGATGAGTATAGTAAGTGCTTTGACCAAGATACTGCTTCAATAGAAAAGCGTTATCAGGAAAAATGGCTACTGTTGGTTTTTGGTTCGAGAGACTGCGATCTCTTCTTAAAACGGGTAGGCCAAATTCACAAAATCTAGTTTATTTTTATGTATAAATAATATATTTACTTTATAGTAACTAGGTTCGAAAAATAATTAAAGAAGCTATACGTGACTGAGATGTTTTATTTATCATTTTAAGTTCTTTATAGCATGGCGATTCCCAATCACATAATCAGACCATTGTGAAAAAAAAATTGGTGCCTTATCAAAGAAGTACCATGTACAAAGCACATCACTAAAAGTAATCCTGATGGTGCCAAAAACATTATCTACTTGTAAATAATTCACATAGAAATTTGTATAAAAAAATAATTAAAGTAGTATTAAAATAGTAGTGAACGACTTTTATATAACTTACGTGATTAATTATATCATGGTCTACTTCATAAGGAATTCCGGGTACGAATTTGATTTTGTACTTGTTATACATGTCCAGATTTAATGTTGAATTATCTTTTAACGGAAAGTCTCATACAACGACAGCTCAGCTACTGTAAATTAAATAAATGTAATTAAACCCAATTAATAAAAAAAGAATAAGTTACCTTAAATCGATATTCGACCAGGCAAAAATGTTTTACTTGGTAACTGCACACAGATAATAATGAAGTCTACAGGAATACTCCTACTGTTTAAGAACCGGCCACGATCTAAAAAGGAATTCAAAATTACAGTGTAATATGTTCATGTAATAAATTTAATTAACTACGGAGAACTTAAACATGGAGACAGACACTCAACTACCAAGGACGAATACGAATGAAGTAATTTGTGGCAATCAGTGACCAATCTCAATTATTATCCTTTGGCGGTTTTTCTTTGACAGGTAATAGCTTGATTGTCCATGTCGTGGTAATAAGTTTGTGGTAGATAAATAAGGGTAAGTCAACTGATTATTTTTGTAATTGGTCATCCTTCTCTGCGATCTAAACAGGTGAATTTTCAAATTGAGAACAGTGATCACTAGGGCATAATAAAACACCCTTGGCTTAAAATGGAACAAAAGATACACAGTCACTATTACATTAGTAATGTTAGTATATTGTATCAATCATGATTTTTATAACTAAACAACAAAGCTGTCAAAGTTTTCACTTTAAAAAACTTTTGTAAGCCCCAATACTTGCGATATACCTAGGTGTCTATATTAAATTCGTCCCTGAATTTCTTTTTTAAAGGAATGTATTTTATACCACAGTTATTACGAAAAGTATACGTTATTAGAGATACGTACAGAGCAATTTTAAGAATTTTTCTGTAACGTGTCGTAATAGTTTCTAGTTTTCTTAAACTTGTTACCATGGAAGAGCCACGCTTAAGGATAAATGGGCCGGTTTGACCCGAATGATACTACGGCCTCACACAAAACCGATTTGAAACAGCGTTTGCGCTGATTTCACCGTCACTCGGTGAGGATACCGGAAGCCAATTCCCCTCTCCATCTTCAAAAGGCTGGGCAACGCACTAGTAAGGCCTCTGGTGCTGCCATACGTCTGCTCGTTAGCCCCATATTCTATAAAAACTTACCTGATATACCGAAAACCTTCAAAAGAGATAGTACTTCCCGCCGTAGTGAAAAAGGGTGATAATAATGATATTATAAAAAAAAACTTTATATAATTTATCATTGGTAGACACTGTGCTTTTTGTTGTTAAATAAAGAAATACTTTCTAACTTAACTTCGGCGAGATCGTCATATTTTTACACTTTTATGTTATTTACATCAAAACTTACCACTTCCATTTAGTTCTATTCAAAATAAAAAATAACTGAAATTTAGGCCTGAATTTGTATAGATTAAATCGCTTTAATTAATTTAAATAATCATCGCTAGTAAAAGAGCAAGGAAAGTTGTTATAAATATGAAACTAAGAAAATTCTTCGTACCGCTTTTAAACAGTTGTAAAAGAGTCGAGAATCTTTTCTCATTTGGTGTAGAAGTACACAGTAATTTTTTTTAAGTTATAAAATATATGAAAATGGCTACATAACACTAGGAGTCTGAAAATAGTAAAATATATACTGAACTTGATGGAACTTGTTTATTAATTATTGGCTGGCCCCAGCGGTTTTGTCTCTATTTAATCGCATCTTGTGAAGTAGCCTAAATTTCTCCATTTATTCACATACACACCTCCTAGTAAACAGTTTAAAAAAGGTTGATAATTATACTATGTTTTTTTTTTAATTTTGTACTGGACGCCTTTTCCTCCATAATTATTTTAATATTCTTGATATCTGCTGTAGTGTATGATCATGATAGGAATTTTGTATTAAGATACCTTAGAATGAATTATACATTTTTTTGTAAATGGGAGGCAAAGGCTTAAGTTGAAAACCAGCGCTTGGTATTCCAATCACTAGCTGTCCCGCCGTTCCAGAGATTAGCCGGAACAGGAAAAACATCTAAAAAAAAATATGTAAGTACCGCGTATGCTTTTATATGTATTTATTATTTATTTGTAGGTATAGATAAATCCAAATTTCAGGTATAGACCTGAATTGGTTTAATTCGCACGAATGATTGAACTCGTCGTCTGAACCACTACTTGGGCGTGTGTCGTAAAAATTACGTTTCTCTAACCTTGTGTAGTTTTCTGTTCATCACCAAAACCCTTTAAAGGTTCAGAGCTAAATAAATAAATAATAAATTAATAAATATTCCCGACGTCTAACACACAACGCCACCTAGTCCCAAACTAAGCAGGGCTTGTATTATGGGTACTAGGCGACTGATATAATTACATATATACTTTTTTTTGTAAATACATAGATATCATACATAGGAAACACCCAACGCAGAGTTGAACAGAGGCCAGGTTTCTGATAGTAGTACATAAACATTTGTTTTCTGTTGGTATATTTGAAGTTCTACAGTACATGTACAGTATTTACAGTACTTTATAAATCTACTGATCAAACAAGAAAAAATTATAAAACTATATGTAATCCGTCTACGTAAAATAGGTTAAAAAATCGTTAAGTTTCGAATAGCATTATCGAGGTAGATATTACTTATTAAATTACTTTAGGTGTATGAGAAAGTTACTGTAATTATATAAGGTACTAGCCGAGCCCCTGATTTTACCCACGGTACATCAAACATTTTTTTTTCTTTATATTTAAGCTGCCAAAATGACTCTGCCCTGCCTGATGGAAAGCATGAGCAGAATCCAAGAGTTGTGGTCACCATCCTCAATGCGAAAAAGAACAATGCAGCATGGTGACCCACACTATGGCGGCCTGGGGGGAAGGGGGATGGTGAGGGGGATAGAGGGCGTTGGATTGGGGTATGGGCCTCCGGTATCCTCACTCACTCGATGAAACACAGCGTAAGCGCTGTTTCACACCGGTTTTCTGTGAGGCCGTAGTATCACTCCGGTCGAGCCGGCCCATTCATGCCGAAGCGTGGCTCTCCCACGGTGACACCGCGGGTAAAGCCAAGGGGGGAACCTAGTTAAAAAAAGTAGCCTAAATTACCCTTATATCATTAGCTATCTGCCAGTAAAATTCCAGTCAAAATCGGTCTAGCCGTTCCAGAGATTATCTGGAACAAACAGACGGCCTGACAAAAATTGACAAGTGTTATATTTTGCTATATTTAACTAGTGTCGTGTATACATACAAATTAAGTAAAAAGCTGTTATTTTTATATTACAAACAGACACTCCAATTTTATTCCTCTGTTTAGATTTATAATAAGTATTTTACAAATGAAACAAGCACATAGAGGCGTCAGTTTTAATAAAATTCAATAACTACTGGTTTTGCTTGGATTCCTTCGCATTCTGAAGAGCTTGCGTCAAATACAATTTGGCAAGGCTTTGAGAACAAAACTGGCTTATATGTTGGCTGTAGGTGTTGATTTGACCAGCGACAATCATAGGGTTGAGCCTTGGCGGGACTGGATGGGGCTTGAATAGTTTGTTGACATCCTCTTCAGGCAGTGGTGGTTCATCCTTAGCTACACGAGCCGCGTTCTCTTGCGCCCTCTTTACCAACCAGCGGTGCTTGTCCTGTTGTTGGCGAACAACCAATTGTTGATATCTGTTAAACTTGATGGCTTCTTGGTTGAGCTCGTCAACACGCTCCATGAGGCTACGTAGTTGGCCTGTAAGTACAGTTAACGTTTGTGATAAAATATCTATTGAAAAGTATTAAAAGAAATAAATTTAGTATATAAGTCATAAACTAATTAAACTGGTTAGTTCTTTACAGAAGTTATAAGCACTAGGTTTCAGTGCTGTCCGCAATGCTGATACAGGTAGTCAAGTGGCGGACCATTACTCCATATAAAATATTTGTAAATTAAGCTTTAAGAATAAATACTTCATGAGGTGGACTAAACGATCACACATTCGACACAATCCTTTTTTTTATTACATGTGGAAACCCCGCAGCCCGTCACCCCACTGGGGTTTGCTGCGGGGCCGTGTGTCGGAATCGAACCGACTAAAACCACTCGGTGCGGCACTCTGCGCATGAGATGAGAGGGATCCGGAAACTACTGTTATAACGACATCCAGACCAACTTGACACAATCCCTATACTAGTCCCCTAATCCCTATACTAAGAGGCCTTTGTCCAACATTGGATTATTAAAAGCTGTTATGTTGAAAATGCATTTGAATGAATTTCCTTACTAGAAATAAACCCTTTGATTAACTGCAATGTAAGGTGGTTAGAAAACCATTTTTCTTAAAAACATAGTAAGTATCTCAAAAAAGGGTGTAAATTGTGTTATTTTTAGTAACATAAAATCACAAATTACCTTCCAATACTGATGCAGTTCCCAAATCTAGGAATTTAGAGCCCTCTTCCTCAGGGATCATTTCAGATAACTCTGACATCATGATGTTAGTAAGTGGAGAGTTACGGATTACAATCGGGACCTCAATAAACAAACTCTCGTAACCAATTTTCAGATTACGGAGAGCTTCCGGGGTGTAATCACCTTCTTTATACATGGCAATAGCCTGTAACACAAAAATTGTATTAGAGTAACAATTATATAGCAATAAAATTAAATGGACTTAAGTTTTGTAAGTCTTCTATTTAGTATATCTAGAATATACAACATTTTTTCAAGGGTTTAAGCTGTCGAGCACTTAACATTGTCAACCTGAATTTTTTAGCTGGTCCTTCTCCATAGGAATGACATTTTAGACTGCACAACTCATTAGTGTAACATTATGAAAACTTGTTTGCATCAGTGCTATTTATCACAACAATAAGGTCACAAATAATAAAAGCTTACCTGAGGGGTCAAGCGATATGCCTTCAGTGTCAGAAAGCCTCTAGCAGACTTCTTAGTGTCGTAAATAACGACAACACTCTCTTCAATGGAGGTCTGGTAGTGATACTGAGACTCTAAAAGCGACTGGCTAAGGAAGTTGCCCACATCTGCACTCTGGTACCTGTAATATAAATTTTATTATTAATATACAACATAAATGCATATATTGGTGACTTGATTGTTAGTCGAGCATATTTTGTAATTGAAGAAAATAAATTAGGAGTTCATATAAGATCACAGAATCATTTATTTTGATTTTATTGTGTTTTTATAGTTAAGAAACTTTAAAGTTATATAGCAGACGCCGACAAAAGCTAATTATACATAATTTGTTACTTTTTGATCCTTAATTATCAATTTGTTGTTACTCTGTTCCATTTAGTTGTTGTATTACCGGATTCATTAAAAAAGTACACTAAATTTATACAAGTAACCTATGTTCTATTCCATACTAAATTCTACATCTGTGTAATATTTCATCCCAATGTGTAAAACCTATTTGCATGAAATAGCAAGAGACAGTCACACAAACTTTTTTCACTTTTTATTATTGATATGATTGTTTCACTTCACTCTTCATGTTTTGATGAATTAAGACTATAGTGTCACTACCCCTATTCATCTCATGAGTATCGTAAGAGGCGACTAAGGGAGCAAACTCGCACTCGAACCAAATGATTTGGATCTTCCTTCCTGTGCAGAGCTGTTAAAAAGTGGAACTCACTACCAACGCATGGGTTTCCTTCCCACTATGATTCTGGGTCCTTTAAGCAGGGCGTGTAAAAGCATCTCACTTAGCCGCCATAGTGTGGGATGCCATACTGCAGTGTCTGCTTTCGCAGTGAATATGGTGGCCCCCACTGTTGGATTATGCTTGAGCTTACCATCAGGTAGAGTAGAATCACTTTGGCGGGATATTTAAAAAAAAATAAACTAAGGAAGACAAGATTAATGCAAAGAGAAGGAAAACTTGAAGCAAACCCTGTACCAACCCATCTGGGCAGTGTGATATGGGTCAAAGCCTCCTTTATAAGGTGAGGCTTATGTCCAGCAGTGGACCATTAAAGGCAGACTTGATGGTGATGATGAATCTCAGTTACAATCATTTGTGAAGTAAGTATACAACTTGTTATAAGTTACTCACCAGCCAACATGAAAATGATCAACATTAACCCGACGGAGTCTCCTCATCATGTCCAATTGATATTCTTCCTCATCCATGGTGTCATCATGTTTGGGGAAAGGAAAACAGTTAGTGATCTCGAGGCGGTTCTCCACAACCAGCCCTAGTAAGGCACCCTGAGCCACCTCCATATTGCTGCATGACTCTTCATGACAATGTTTCACAATTTTCATCACCGCCTGTGATATTTCAGATTGTAAAAATATTGTATAAAATAACTTCGTAATTAATAAGTGGTTGAGGACAGCTTGCAGCAGTAATCATGGATGTTATTTGATATTATGGACCCTATTACTAAGACTTTGCTATCCATCTGCCCTTTTTTCACCACCTTATAAACCATGATAGTTAAGACAGTTGACAAATACTAAGAAAAAGAATAAAATATATTATTAAGGGGGCTCCCATACAAAAAGCTTGATTTTTGGTTGTTTTTGCACAATATTTTTAACGGCAATAGGAAGATGTTAGAAATGTATAGATAATGGTATGGAACGCTACCTGCGCTAGTCCGACTCGCACTTGGCTTGACTGCTTTTTTTATAATTAAGAATACTATAGTAGAAACCAAAGTGAATGTTGTAAAATAATTATGAAAAGTTTTAATAAAAACATATTTTTTTTGATTATATATCAATACATTAGATTAAGGATTGGGTTCATTAAAACTATGAGGATAAAGGTATCTATTTGTACTATGTCATACAAGCAACAAAGAATAGTAGACATAAACGTTGCTAGAAACTATTAAAATTGTTCTAACCACACTCAACTAGCTAGTTAATGTTAATTTATACAAAGTTATCCAATGTCACAACAATGAGATCATCTATTATATTATTGACTAAAATCTCGGGTCACAGAGGTAATCGTCCTATAACAACCCATGACTCAGTTCTAATTCTCTTTCACTTTTAAAAAATAAACACGATCTGAATTGCTTATCTTTGATATATTTAGCACTTAAGTCGTGCAGGTGATACGCATTTATGATTTTATATCTGTCTATGTCGTCAGAAGCTAAACAAAATCTTTATTATCCTGGCTATAAATTAAAGGTTTACATTCAACATAACCTCTAAACGAAAGGACTTCAACAAATCAAATTTTGGAACTAACAAGTCATCATAACGTTAAAATAGACAGTTTTATACAGATTTAGGGCCAAATTGTAAATATAATGCTGACTAAACGTAGAAAACAGAAGAATACATGACGTGTCGACAGTGAACAGCTTTTACATTAGCACCCATACAAAAAGTTTAAAGTGCAAACGTTGAATGAAATCTAAAAACAACTAATTAATGGCTACTTACCAATCCATCACATTGTACGTATGTAATAGTGGCTTCATTTTCAGGAACGCGTCTAGCAGACGCACCAGCACGATTCGCCATTTTTACAGAAGGTTTTTTTTTTAGATTTTCTGTGGTAGGTCAACATCAAACATCAACTTCAATGTGACAGAAGTTCAGTGTTGCCAATCAGTTCACTACTTTTTGCTTTATCGAACACTGTTCAGCCAACAATCACACAAAATTATAACCCTTTCTAATAGACTAGTATTTAACTGTACATAAAAATAATCTTAAAATATAGTATTGAGATAGCTTAGGCAAAAATAATGATAACTTTCAGTTCATCGTACGTTCCATGGGAGAGTCACGCTTCGGCATGCATGGGCCGGCTCGACCGGAGTGACACCACGGCCTCACAGAAAACTTGTGTGAAACAGCGCCTGCACTGTGTTTCACCGAGTGAGTGAGGATACCAGAGGCCCATAATCCAACCCTCCTCCTCTCCCCATTACCTAAGGCCAGCAACGCACTTGTGATGCCTCTGGTGTTACGGGTGTCCATGGGCGGCGATAATCGCTTACCATCAGGTGATACGTCTGCTCGTTTGCCCCCTATTTCATAAAAAAAAATATATAGCCCTAAACTTCACGTGAGAGGGAACCCGGGCCTGTTAGTGGGACATTATGAGTAATGATGATGATTAACTTTGTGTTGTGATGAGTTGCCATTTTGTTACACCATACAACTGAATACATAATTATTTTTCTATGAAATTGAAACTAGTGTTCATAAACAAAGGAACCAGCGTTAAGAAGAAGAAAAACTAGTTTTT
Organism: Hyphantria cunea; assembly: GCA_003709505.1. Taxonomy (NCBI): domain Eukaryota; kingdom Metazoa; phylum Arthropoda; class Insecta; order Lepidoptera; family Erebidae; genus Hyphantria; species Hyphantria cunea. Next base: position 77,894 of record PKRV01003263.1, on the reverse strand, counting down.
ATTTCACAAAAAAACGCCTTATTTATTGAAAACTTGACACAAACTCAGCTATAACATCGATGTCAAAAATAATGACAATGCAGTCGGTAACACTTTTAGATGTAATTCTATGATATCAATTAATTTTCACATATATTTTAAAATTAATTGAAAATTAAAAACTTTAATTATCGTCTAGGATCCCGCTACTTAGGTATTCTTCAATATTTTGATATATGAAACCATGTAACATGTTATCCCATTATAAATTGACTATGAGTATCGTCCAATCAGCTGTCAAATGTCAAATGAATTTGTCTATCAAAGTATCAAACGTCTCGGACAGGCAAACAGAAGTTGGCCAGAGGTCCTACAATAAGAGGCATATCGAACTGATATGATATAAATAAACATTTGTTTACGGCACAAACGATAATACTTTGGTGTCAATGTATCATACAGTGGATGATTTCCCTCTAATATATACTATGTGTTGTATTGATTTAAGAAAGTGCTACACAGTACTTCCGCCCTGATTTAAATCAATGATACTCCTCCTTTCGGTTAAGAAAGGAAGTGGTGATTAAATAATGAGTCGGCATAATTTCTGGAGGGGTTTAACACCAATAGCAATATCACCGTCACAGCAAGTACCTGATAAAATTGTAAAACTATGTGCAGTGAATGCAGATTTCGTTGTCCTAGGCAATGATCATGGCTTGTACCACTGCGAGATAATAGAAGATTGTTTGAACTTAAAGAAGATTACTGGCATTTCAGCAATAGACATATCATATCATAATGATATTTTGTACATCATAGATGTTCATGGACGGCTGTACAAGACAAATATTAGTTTTAAAAATAAAGAAGAAATTGTCGTTAAGGAGGACGCTAAATGTTGTCCCCACGGTTTTAAAAGTTCCAGTTATAAAGTAAAGTTTAGAAATGTTGTAACAAGTGATTTTGGGCAATTGTTTATAAGCAGTGATGGACAACTATGGGGCTCTGGTGTTATGCCCCAAATAGCACTTGATACTAATAGTATTAAGAAAATTCCATTTTTTGAAGGCAGAACAGTGTATAGTGCATCAGTAGGGCAGAACTTTGCTGCTGTTATTGCTCGTAAAAATGTGAGACGGTCAGGCAACTGTGATACAGAAAGTGATAATGATGATGATGAAGAAGTATTTGCGTCAAACTGCTCTCAGTGTCAGACAATAATAGGCCTAGCATCACCTGCATCCGTGCCATCTTTATCAGAAACCTGTCCATTAGGTGTTCAAATTAGTAAGTCAAGTGAAGATTCTAGTAGTACCACAGCTCCACAAACCGATGTTCACATTGATGCTCACAGCCTGACAGAGGACTCTAGTCCCTCATCTGAGGAATCGAAAATTGCCACAACTAATTGTCAGAAAGTTACAGATGAAAACTTCCACGATGCTAATTCTACAGAAGATTATGAAAACCAGACAGATAAGGGAAGTGAAACAGATGAAGTGTCTGAAGAGAAAATAAACAATATTTTTATCAATACTGATGCTGCTAGACAATTTCTGAGCAGACAACTGTCATGGGTTTCAGCTGGTGAAGATTATATAGTGGAGTACACAGAAAAACCAACAAGAATTATAAAAGAAAATGTATCCAATCTCACTAACTTTGTTTACGAAGGTGTAAAGACAGTGGGTGATAAAGTTGCAACACTTTCACGACATGTAAGTGGCAGCAGTGATAATAATGATGTTGTGGAACTGCAAATGAGACTCCACAATGATGAAATCAATTCTCTTATGTACAGTTGCACTTCTAATTGCAATGTTGATGATTTGCAGTTTTCTACAAGTACAATAAGTAGTGAAAAAGAATTTGAGGCTGCTAGGAAAAATGAGAATCTGAAGAATATGAGTAAACTTGGAAAAAATATTTTAGCCACAGAGTTATGGACTTGGGGTGACATATCATACGGGCAGTTAGGCATAGGAGACACGGTAAAGAGAATAAAACCAATGGTTGTAATGAGCCTATCAGGTTTTGGTCTGCAAAAAGTGTCTTGTGGCAAATGGCACTGTTCAACATTAACACTTGATGGAAGACTCTTTATGTGGGGTTATAACCAGTTTCATCAAGTTAGTTTTGATTCTAGAGAAGATAAAAGTGGTCCTAACCAATTCAGGGAGAACTCTGATAGTGACAGAGTGAGAGACATGATTGCCACGGACCATCACACTCTAGCATACACACATAATGAAAACATTTTCTATATGGGAAAGCATACTGAGGGGTACACAGAGACTATAGTTAATTTAAATGTTCAGAAAGATGAAGAAGAAAATGAAAAGCACATAGAAAACAATGTGATAACTAAGGAAGTTCAAAACTTTTCTAATAAACCCCAAAACATGTGTTACCATTGGAGAATATTATCATCTGGTAACATCAGCTATTGCTCAATAGAAGAGCACTCTAAATGTCCAGAATTCCAAGATTTATCCATTGCTCAAAGATATCTAGAAGAAATGCTTTTAATATATCATAATCTAGTGAAACCTTTTCTTAAGAAAAGCAAAGCTGTAACTACACATTCCAATATATATGAAACTGTTTGTGATATTTTTGGTGACATATTGAACATAACTTCTTTGAATGTTCTCTCGATGTGGCAATACGCCGAGAAACATATAAACGAATGTGATATTTCTTTGATAAAAAATTTAGAAGAGTTTATTTATTTATACAGAAAGTATTACGTAGCTGTAAGTAATTTGATTGTGATCGGCGGTTTCACACAGATTAACAGTGTTGTAGACGTTCCCTCTAGTGTATATAATTTATTTAGTGATCAACTACCAACTAATAAACAAAAGAATAATAAAAAAACATTAGAAGCCATTGTAGGACTCGCGTTCGTTCAACCTTTAACAAGATTGAGCTCTTACAAATGCATTGCTCAATCACTACTGAGGTATAATAAAATCAAAAGAAAAAGGGCCGATGCGAGAACTAATATAGACGAGAGGTTAAATAAAGTCAAAGCCTCTTTAGATTCGTTAATCGATGAGCAGGAAAAGAAACGGAAAGAAGCTGATGTTACAAAATTGTTTTGGGAAACAATTGGCAAAAGTCTTGAGCAATACAGAACACCAGAAAGACGGTTAGTGAGGGAATCAAAATCTAGGCTACTGAATCTAGTGAATCCTGGACGGTTTTCCTCCCATTGGTTTATTTTATTTAACGATCTCTTCGTTCACGTCATTGGCAGCACTCCTAGCATTCATCCTTTGGAGACATTATGGGTGGAACCTGTGCCGAACAGTGATTCACTTCAAAACGTGATTCAGCTTACAACACCTGAAGAAATCATATCAGTTACAACAAGCACGGAACAAGAAAAGACAGAGTGGATCCATGCTTTAAACAATTCCATAAGGCTGCTTTTGAACAAAGAGAACTTTAAACCACCTGCTGTACGCTCAGGGACATATACGTTTTCAAACAAAAACATTTTTTACAAAGATGCGAAATATAGTGGAAGATGGTTGGATGGAAAAATCCATGGCCACGGAAGAGTGGAGTGGCCCGACGCCAAATTCTACGTTGGACAATTCCAACTCAACTCCTTATGTGGACATGGAAAAATGGAGATCCCTGGAGTAGGTAAGATGTTGTGTTTGTTAACTATGCTTTTGTTAGTATTATAGTTACTAAGTTTCTTATTAATCCACAAACCGCAGACATGCTCAATACTTTAAGAATCTATCGCATTTTTGTAAAGTCTATCAATCCTAAGGAGAACCGAAATACATGCAAAATTTGAAAATGTATTCGCTCACGTTACTAAATAAATATATGGTTTATGAGATAACAAACCGGATTAAATAGGATTCGGATTGTAATTGTAGGTCAATCACCAGCTCATTTCTAAATCTAAAAACAAACGACATCAATAATATCATTACAGCATAGTTTATTTGTCAGACATATCAATAAAGTGTCAACCTCAGTCAAATCAATCAAATTAGCGCCAAACAAATAATTGATTTTCATAAAAAAAATTTGGTAGTCATAAGGACTGCCGATAGAAGTGAAAACTTGTAGCTTAGAATGTTATTTGTAAAGTTAGAAATTTCATAATGTTGCTCAACGCGGCCAAAGAAGTCTTCACTTCAAAAATTTTAACAGTTCAATGCGATGGCGATTATTATTTCTTCTATTTCTGTTATTCTGTATTATTATATTGTGATATTTTTTCGTTACTATAATGAACTCTTACAGTGGTTTCGCATAATCCGATCCGATCGCAATAGTGCGTAAAAACTAGACGAATTCAGTCAGTACGTCAGCCTTCCAAATCTGTATTCACGGATCTGAAATTAGAGATAGTACGCAAAACAACAAGTAAAATTTGAAGAAAAGAAACCATCTTCCAGAACTGGACTAAATTGAAATGCCACCACAAGGGAACCACCAACTTTTAAATAAAAATAGAATCCTCAAAATCGGTTCACTATGTCGAAAATTCTGAGGTAACAAACATTAAAAAAAACAGTCGAATTGAGAACCTCCTCCTTTATTGGATTCGGTTAAAAATGCGAAATCAGACTGAGATGTCTAGTTCTGTACTTTCACGGATTTGGATTGCACATAGTGTGAAACCACTTTTATTGGTCCCTGTCTCGATACAGCCAATATCGAGAATTTTACAGAGAGGATCAAAAAATTGAGTAGAATAGAATAGTAGTAGAGAGAGCCCTTCAATCGAAGACACTATTGTAGTCCGCAAATAATGAGTTCTGATGAAACATAGTTAGCGGTTATTATGTGTCATAAATACGTACGTCATACATATACAAGCTGACTGATGCAAAGAAAATTCACTAGTAAATGACTTATGTACTTTTATTTCTTTAGTTAGTGACGTAGTGTTGGTTATTAATAGTGAGTATAAGATAAATGATTCTATTGATAAACATATTTGTGGTGTGAATCATCAAGTTGTATACGAATATCGCCATTATTATGTAAGTGGGCTAGATATGAACGAGTTAATGCTCTTCTGGGGTCAATGTTACGCGTTCCGATTGTATAAACAATGTGTAATTCTAAATTAAGTGCTGGTTATTGTTTAGTGACCTAAAAGAAGAATGAATTGGAATTAAAACGGTACTTGGTTCTTCTTCCTCTTTCCGTGTTCTATATTCTTACGAGGCCGTTGGACAAGGACTTAGATGTTTTGTCTTTGTTAGTATAACAAGTAAAATTATAAAAAAAAACAGTTTTTTAAATATATTTTGATTATGTGATTATGTGATGATTGTTAATCTCACGACTAAGACGAACCTGTTGAGAGCACTCGCATGAAAAATAGACAAGCCGTTTAGGCTCTAGGGCGAGCCAAATAAATATACATATATACATACATACACTCGAAAAACATAACCCTCCTTCTTTCGCAGTCGGGTAAAAAAGCCTATATAATGTGGTGTACGTTTATGTATATATAAAATTCGGCTTTAATCACAAACAGTTACTTAAATTACCAACCTTATCATTAAGTAATTGTTTGTTTTCTTGTAAGTTAATAACTATTCTTTTATTTATAAACTTGAAAATACATAACTGTTGTATATCACCTCAAGCCACAAAAAATATCCAAGTAGTACTAAGAATCTCAAATCAATATAATACCCTGTAAAATCATTCTGTAAATCATTAAATACACTTACAATATTCCAATTAGGAAAAGAAATAAAAAAAAGAATGAAATGTCAAATATTACAAAAAAAAGAACAAATGCGTCCATTGTCCGATTTGAATCATAATAAATAAAACTCATTTTCCGTATTTTAAACTGCATGCTGATTTAGAATTTAGATAATAATTGGCATCGGATTCTCAATGTCAAATAATATGAGCGAAACATATTGTGTAAGTATATCATTGTTCGTGAAATCGTGACTATCTCTATAGAAATAGATGTTTTAATAGGCAATAATATAATTGAATCATTATGCGAGCATCAACCGTGGGCTCTTAGTTATTTTTAGTAATGTTTAAACAAGTTACATAACGATAAATCCTTGATTTAAATTGTACTAACGAATCGAAAATAAATTAGGAGTATTGAACATTACAATACCTATATAAAGGACAACGTCTCTTGTATGTGGAACACATTATGGCAACATTGCACAAATAATACTTACATGTACGTTTACGGTCAAATTATTTATGTCAAGGTATTATTACAAAATATTTGTAAACCTTGAACATTTCTTGAGTTTCTATATGTAAATGCAAGGAAGATGATGTACTTACGCTTGACTGTATGGATTTATTTAACTGTTAACCGGAAGGTACAAAGTAGCAGAGCCACATTGACTTCAACCGGCTTGACTGGGGCATTACTACCCTCTCACATAAGACCAACTTTAAATGACATTTTTTTTAATAATCTTTATTCATTTAGAGGCTTTCATTATAAAATAATTGGTTAGCCCCATCGTGGCTTATTCTACGATACTAACTAACTGAGAGACAGAGGAAGTCATTGTTGTGCAAAAATCTCAAATAGGTCTAAGGCCGCATTTGTATTAGGATTACTTATGATGGAAATGAAAAGTCCTACATTGTAAGCATTAAAATTATGTTTGCACATCAACGAGTTCCTTTGATTTCGGTATTTAACACAATCAACTAGCAAGTGTTGGACATCATCAATTTTTTCACAATTTGGCGTATCAACTTTTTTCATAAGATGTCCAAACTTTGCAGATGGACAGTGGCCTGAACGCAGTCTGTGCTATAACAATTATCTTTCTATTTATCTTGCTATTAAGAAACCATGGTATCCTAGCAGGCTGATGTTGAATGGTTTTATACCAGAAGCCTTTTTCCTTACTTCTCTCATCAAAATATTCTTTAAAATGACTATAATAACATAGATGTTTGACGTTGCTTAAGTATTCAGAGTGAGATCCTTTAATCGCACAGTTGATTCCATCTGTACATGCTAGCTTAGCTAACAAATCAGCCTGCTCGTTACCCCGGAGACCAACATGAGAAGGCACCCATTGCAATCTCAAACACTTACCAGATGAATTGAATTCTTATATTTGCTTTAGCACTACATACGCTATCGGTGCACCTCTAATACCATAGGCGCATCGAGCAATATGGTACAAAGCGCTTTTACAGTCAGGAGGCCCAATGATTCAGGAGCATCTCAATAGGCTCCCATAGTGTGGGTCACTGTGCCGCATTGTCTCTTTTCGCTATGAGTATGGTGACTACTTTCAAAACTTGAGATATTTTTGTCTACAGGTCTAAGTTTTAATAGATATCTTCAAATAATATTCTTAGTGTCATGAAGATAACAAAGTTATTGAATCACACTGTACCTTAGCTCAGCATCATCATTCAGCCATTAAGAATGTGATATGTCGTGTAATGGTGATATTTGAATCTGCAACCTGTATTTGTGTCGGAATATCGTTATTTAGCCAATTTAACTTTGTGGATACATATCTGACAATGACGGGAGTATCAACACTGTACACAAACCTAATTTAAGCATACATTACTTATCGGGACATTTAATAATAGTAATAGATAAATCCTGGACATTTTGTACTCGGTATTTCACTCTAAAGATAAAAGTATATTATTTGTAATATAATTTTTTATCGGACCAAGTGTATAATTTATTGAACTCATTCAAAATATTGCTCCGACAGACTTAACGGCACCGGCAATGTCATCGTACATATTTGTCGTGTTGAAATTCTGATGTAGCCTATTCTGTCTTTATATTATTAGGTAACCACTAATGTAGTACTAACAAATCTATCATAAATAACTTAATCTGAACGATAATTCCTCCTATATTCCACTACGTATTACAATCGATCTTTCTTATCTCAAGATTTTACGAAAGAACTATGTAAATAAGTCTATAGAATGGTTAGAAACACTTAGGTATGTTGTGGTTGTAGTATGTGCCTTATAAGTCGCTATACACGTATTTCGAATATTTAATTACGTATTAAAAGTTGGCTAGTGCGCCACTCTATCTATATATCAATGTCGTATCTATTTCGAGACAGTTTCATAAGATTATCTACGAAACTACCCGAAATACGACTTTAATAAAATTGCTAATGTAACTAAATATTATTATTCCAGGAATCTATGAGGGACAATGGAAAGACAACCTCCAGAACGGTTACGGAGTCATGAAATTCACCACGGGAGATATCTATGAAGGTTACTTCAAGGACGGCCAGCCCCATGGACATGGGATAAAAAAGCAAGGGGACTTCACGTCATCTTCAGCTACGATATATACTGGGGAATGGAATAACGGGGTTAAGCAGGGGTATGGGGTCATGGATGATATAGGAAAAGGGGAAAAATATTTAGGCAATTGGAGCGATAACAAGAAGCATGGATGTGGGCTGATTGTGACATTGGATGGAATTTACTATGAAGGGCTATTTATGCAGGATATATTGACGGTAAGTTAGAAGAAAATAGAGAGAGAGAGAGAGATGTGGCTTAATCTGTTATGAATTTATTGATTTAGAAGCATGACTTCTTTGCAACTCCAAAGAACTGTAGAAATCATTATTTTCATAAGTTTAGATTATTGTAGAGGAAGGCCCTGTGGTTTCGATACATATCTTAATTCGTTCTGAACTTGAAGTCGGAAAGAATTACGGAAAAGTATATTTCCGCTAACTTGAGGTAAAGATAAATTAGAATCAATACTAATTAATTTTTACTTTTGGTTTACGTTATTTTTTAGTGTAAATAACCCTAAAAAGTATCTTCTGATTGATTCATTATCGACCATCACTATAAAAAGTATACTTAATAAAGTTGTTTAGTTGTTGACATTTTAGAAGTTAAAAATAATAGAGAGCCCAAGTAGTTGTTTGAGTCTTGAACTCATGCAAAACTTGCTAGATAACCTGCCCACTCACCCAAAACGCAAGTGTTTCGCATCAATACTCTTTCTACAATAAAAAATGCGTCTAATCGTGTACTTTTGGCTAATGTTTTGTTTTGACCACGTGACTTTAGTGTTGAGAGATATAATTCCCAAACATTTTTTAGTTTTCTATTAACGTTTACATTCATAGAATACAAATTGACTAAGGAGGCTATGAGCTTCACGTTATAGCACATGTTAATCAAAATTAATCTTTCGGCACACCTTCCACACGTAAGCTTTAAATTTCAAACGTCGCATTCTTGTAAAAATGCATACAATGAATTCTCCTTTCGTATTAATAAATATTATTCACAATTTAGCCATTTACTTCTGTATAAATGAATGTTTACTTAACATCAGTATAATGTACAAGTTTTTCCACAAAAAATCAACTATTATATTTAATTGGGATCTAAAAAATTGTAGTTAATATTGCTCGAATTATTGCTGAACTTCCTACTTTCAAATTGAATGTAGCGAATATTATAAAACCTTCAGTCATCTTTATCTCTTCAACACTTTTGGGGATTTCTTTTCCTTTGTTGAACAGCAGTACTGATGTAATGCTACTGTAGACATACTCGTATGTATACCAGCTGTCGCTACTGGGAGTACGCTTCTATGGCGAAGTATCTCTACTTGTAACACAGGTTTACTCCAAGCACGAGATTGTGGCAATGCCGTATCATGGTGCCGACCATAATTGATTACACCAGTGAAAAGTATTGGTGTAACATTCATCTATGTACCTATTCTGGTTAAAAGTTGTTAATAAAATTTTGTTGCACAAAATGTTACTGCAGTTATGGCCTAGTGGTTTATACTGCCGCCGTTCCGTCGCTTTCTACTTCAACAACAACAACAATAATTTGTGTAATCCACAAATTCTTGTTCCGTGTCTAGGTGTTCTTTGTGTCCGTTTCAGGTAATATGGCGGTTTAAATGTAATCGAGACAAATGATCTTACACATTTATTAACAATAGATTATATTTTTAAAAAATTTACAGTTTTTTTTAGTGCTTCTTCCACTCACGCATGTTGTCTACATTTCCGGAAACTTTTTGATGCTGGTATAGAAGAATTCCTTAGGCAACTCGGACAGCCATGAGCGCCCGAACTCCTCTACCTCATCCTCGGTGTTGAATATTTTGACCTCCGAGAGCATCTTTGAGTGGTCCATACATGTGTTATTCGCAGGGTAATACCCAGACTTTAAGTGGGAGGGGTGTTCCAGTACCTCCCATCCAATTCCGATATTGTATCGAGAAAACTATGCCACACGGTTCGCTTGGGACCCAACTATCACATACTTAAGTTGCGACCTTCAAAGCGCGCCTCTTTACGCCGTTTGTTTCCATCATATTTAAATCGCCTTAGTATGTTTGTAAAGTATCCAATGACAATGGATATATCCCTAACGCGGGAGTTGTCTTTTAAATAAAAGTAAATTATTATTACTAACTATGTAAGGGACTTTATTGTCTACAGTAATTATTTACTTTTTCCAGGGCCATGGTGTAATGGTATTCGAGGATGGCACTCACTACGAGGGCGAGTTCAGGTCAGCAGGCGTATTCTCAGGCAAAGGAATATTAACTTTTTCCAGTGGAGATAAGATCGAAGGTTCTTTAAGCGGTGCATGGACGGAAGGAGTCAAGATATCGAATGCAACCATGCATTTAAACGTTTCTAATCCAGTCCTGCCGAACAATTCGAAACCTACGTAAGTAACATATGGAGTTATATTTTATTAATGCCCGTGTATTTTCCTAATACAAATTAGCTCTTTAGAGTCTTGGTGAGGTCTCGGTAAGTTTGAAAAAATATGTTTTATGATAATATAAATATTATGCTGCCCTTAAATACTGGTGTTTAATCCTTAAATCGACTGGTGTGATCAATAATTATTTTAACATACCTACCAGGTATCATACTTATAAATTCGTAAAGTTAACATTTTTAACGTTAGACGTAATCCACTTTATCTTTATCTCTACTTAATGAAAAACAATGTATCTAGCTATGATAAGTATCTGACAAATTAATCTTACATAATCTAACAAATCTAGAGGCTTTGTTAATCTAAACATCAACATGGTTTAAAAGTAAATAAATAGTAGATTTAAATATCTACTCCCTGTTTCAGATAACTTAGCTATATTACATTATTTATACATTTATTACTACCGCTATTACTAGAACATTCAGGGAATTTCAACGGCCTTTCGTAATGACCGGTTTCGAGAACACGACGTCTTATATAGACTAGCCAACTTTGCAACAATCTATATTCGACGCTATGTACTTCCAAATAAGGTTCAGTTTTTCTATGCCTCAAGAACCAACTAGAATTTTCACAACGTTCAGCAGTTTTCGAGTCTTTTTGTCTGGAATGCTTTTTTCGTAATAATATGTTCTTTATTTTACAGCTCCTTTGGCAAGTTAAGCGTAGCTCCCAATCAGAAATGGAACGCCCTATTCCGCCAATGCTTTCAATGTTTAGGCGTCTCAGAATCCATTCTCACGCCTACCGGCAACCACTTTGCTAACGGACCCACCGGCAATGTCATAGATAATGTAAAAATTTGGCAAAATGTTGCCGTCGCGATATCCTGCTCCCACAAAGAAAGAAATAAAATATCCTTGAAGAGAAAAGGCAGCGATTTTGAGAAGTCTTTTGACCTCTTAGAAGTGATACCAGAATTTGGTCAGAAGACATTGAATTTGGAAAGTTATTCGGAGGTGAAACAGTATCTGTACAATGTAAGTGTTCTGTTTTATTGCATATATAGAATTGTAATGTGATTATTCATTTAACGACAGATGTTGGTAAGGTGTTGGAGCTGACCGATTGTTATAACACATTTTTTTCGAAACCAACAAAATACATATATATAAATTAAATATTTAAAAGTACCAGGGAATACCGAAGAGGAGTAAAAGCAAAAAATATTAGAATATATACCTAAAATTTTAATATCTCGGGTATTTTTTTTTTGGTTTTAAAAATGACACTGCATTCCACAAGCTGTTAGTCTTACAAAATGATAAATATTTATAGATATTTGTAGAATATATATACAACAACGAATTCTACATTAGTTACTTAGAAATTTAACAGTTTATCAATAACTTTGTCTTTCACAGGCTTGTGAGTCCACCCATCATCCCTTAGGCCAGCTCGTCTTAGGCCTTACCAACGCGTTTAACACTACCTACGGGGGGGTTCGAGTCCATCCCTTGCTCCTCAGTCATGCTGTAAAGGAACTCAAGAGTATCACAACCCGGCTGTATCAGGTCGTGAGGCTGTTGTTTCCAGCTCTTCCTCCAGAGGGAGCTGATGCTGTACTGTCGTTCACTGACGGAGAAATTGAGGAAACTAATCCTATTGACGGGTGAGTAACATATGTGATGAATTTGTATCAAACTGTATGACTAGAAGGGGAAAACTAGAAGGTGGTACTGAATTTCAAAGCTCTTTCGTTTGTCAGGATTACAGTGAAAGCAATAAAAAATTCAGGTAATATGAAAAATTGTTAGGCTTTTTAGTATGTTATGTAAAGATATCTCGTCTACGAGTCCGCATACCTCGAAAATGACTGTATTTAAATATTGTTTTTTTTTTTTTAAATGAAACAATTATTTATCAATTATAAGATAAGATGTAAATTATGTTTGTCTAGAAAGACTCGTAAATGCTTTTAATGTGTTTGATAATATTTAGGACTAATTATATCGTGTTAGCAGATGCCTCTCGATTACAGCTTTATCACAAATATGAATTAATTTGTCAATAGATTCTACAATTGTACATGATCAGGCAGAGTAGAGCATTTTTGGCAGCATGTCCATACTTGCTAGTATTATAAATTCGAAAGTAATTCTGTCTGTTTGTTACTGCACTGATTTCAACTAAATTTGATACGAATATGATTCTTGAGAAATGCCATTGCCTCTTCTTTACTGTGACATATACGCGAGCTGAGACGGTAATATATAAACAAAAACGATACAGCTAATGCACTAACAGAAGTTTAATTTTATTAATATATTCTTTATTTATGAATATATATTGTAATGGATATTTATTTATAGTTAATGCACATGAGGTACAATGGCGGACTTAATGCCATTAGGCATTATCTACCAGTCACCCATCAGGTGTTGCAGAAATATGATGCGGTAGGTGCAAGGACAAAATATTGAACTCGCACTAATAGTAATATAGTATTAGGATATGTATGTATTGGTTGTATCTGATGTAGGTTTCTTTATGTACACAGATGTGATGTTTATCGAATTCAGTACTTTGTCTATACACCTATCGCATCATTTTCCTACATCACCTGAAGGTTGATTGGGAGAGAATGCTTCATATCATTAAGTCCATCTTTGCACGTCTTGTGCAATAAGTTTTAAATAAATATATAAAATATGTTAAAGATATGTCTACACGTTATTAGTCATGTTTTATTAGAAAACATAATGAAAATAATATATTCTACCTTACTATTTCCGTTTTTACCTGACTACGACGAAGAGAAAAGGAATGAAGGGTAATTATTTTGGCAGTCTTAGTGTTTGTGTGTTTAACCGTACCGAAACCACTGAAACTATTTTAATGAATGAGGTGTCAATAGATTTGTCATCATTATTATGAATCTATTGACACTTTAGCAATGCCTTGGCCTGTGTATGTAGTCGGATTAACCTTCTTTCCTTATTTCTACTGTGGGAGAGCCACGCTTCGGCACGAATAGGCCGGCTTAACCGGAGTAATAACACGGCCTCACTGAAAAGTGGTTGTGAAACAGCGATTGCTTTGTGTTTCACCGAGTGAGTGAGGACACCGGAGGCCCATATCCCAACCCTACCCCGCATCCCCCAAAGGGCGGTAACGCACTACGGCGGTAATCGCTTACCATTAGGCGATACGTCTGCTCGTTTGCCCCTATTCCCTGGAAAAATAAGAGACAAAGGCTTTCATTTTTTATAAAAAAAATTCTTCATTCCTCCGCGCATGACTTTATAAACATTCCAATAACAGTCAGTCATGAAGACATCCAAACTATGAACAAATTTGGTTTTGCGAACCACTTACATATTTATCTGGCGCAAGAATCAAATACTTGAGTTGCAGTAGCAAGGCGAACACTTTACTAACAATAATAGTCATGTGAGGAGCACAAAAATAATAATGATTAATAATAACATTTTTGCGGAACTTTCTAATGACAATATAATCGTTCTATTTCAGTGAGGTGGTTTCAGCAGCGTCCTTACTCCAACCGACTTTACTGCCTCGAGTCCATCCAGCGTTGTTCGTCCTATATGCTTTACACAACAAGAGAGAAGATGATATGTATTGGAGACGACTCCTCAAATGGAACAGACAGCCTGATCTGACTCTCATGGCGTTCTTGGGCATCGATCAGTAAGTTTATGTTCAAAACAGATTAAATGATTAAATAAGTATTGTAAACATTTAAAGTTACTTATTATTGCCGTAAATGAGTTACAGTTAACATATTGCCGATTTAAATTAACAAATATATAGAAATAAAGAAAATTGGATTGTCAGTAATATTAAAATAAACGCTTTTTACAAAATGCAAATGTATGTACATATACATAGTACATATACAAAAATAACGTTTTTAATTTTTTCCTGTCTGTCGCTCTGTCTATCTGTGTGTAGGCTAATCTCTGGAACGGCTGGACTGATGATATAAGGAGTAACTAAGTCTACTTGTTTTAGACTAGCGTTGTTGTAGTGCGGGTAGCACCGCTGGGCTCAGCTAGCTAAATATAATAATAATCAATCATTCAAAAACCTTTAACAATCCACTTATGGATATAGGTCTCTCTCTCTCTATCTCTCTCCCTCTCTCTCTCTCTCTCTCTCTCTCTCTCTCTCTCTCTCTCTCTCTCTCTCTCTCTCTCTCTCTCTCTCTCTCTCTCTCTCTCTCTCTCTCTCTCTCTCTCTCTCTCTCTCTCTCTCTCTCTCTCTCTCTCTCTCTCTCTCTCTCTCTCTCTCTCTCTCTCTCTCTCTCTCTCTCTCTCTCTCTCTCTCTCTCTCTCTCTCTCTCTCTCTCTCTCTCTCTCTCTCTCTCTCTCTCTCTCTCTCTCTCTCTCTCTCTCTCTCTCTCTCTCTCTCTCTCTCTCTCTCTCTCTCTCTCTCTCTCTCTCTCTCTCTCTCTCTCTCTCTCTCTCTCTCTCTCTCTCTCTCTCTCTCTCTCTCTCTCTCTCTCTCTCTCTCTCTCTCTCTCTCTCTCTCTCTCTCTCTCTCTCTCTCTCTCTCTCTCTCTCTCTCTCTCTCTCTCTGTCACTTAAGCTCTCTAAAAGCACTACTTAGCACTACTATATCTCGCTGGCTAGACATATTTAGTAAAAAGTTTGTTTCGAGTTACCCTCTTTGCAGTGATATTGCTCTGCGTCGCCTCTTACGACACCCACGGGATGAGTACCGGTGGTCACACTTCGTATTCTTAATCCCTCACCACATGTACAATACAGACAATAATAATAATACTCGTAACAACATACATATCTCGCCTTATAAACCAAATAAGCAAATTTGATAGGACTGACAGTCCATAATAGAATCCAGCCAAAACAGGTTATACATCTATCTACTTTAGATATCATATTCGTTTTGTATATTTCTTTTGATTTTTCTTAATATTCAATTATTTAGGGTGAGCCACGCTTTGGCATGATTGGGCCGGCTCGACCGGAGTGATACCACGGCGTCACAGAATACCAGTGTGAAACAGCGCCTGCGCTATGTTTCACCAAGTCAATGAGGATACTCGAGACCCATACCCCCAACCCTCTCCCCATCCCCTAAAGGCCGTCATAGGCGGTGTCAATCGCTTACCATCCAAGGCGATATTACATAAAAAATAGCCTTATTATGATATATAACAAATGTGCGTTTTGTTTTCAGAAAATTCTGGGTTGGCTACACATGCCCGCCCAACCAGCTTTCTCCCACTTCACCGTTGAAAGAGCAACTGTTCCAAGAGGCAGTTGAGACGTTACAGCAACTTAAGACCACGTTTTCCCCCATCGAGAAGTTATTAGTTATAAGAAGTACGTTCCAGAAGATGACTATCGCTGTGCAACAGGAACTAGGTATGATTCCACGTCCTTTATTCTATTCATCATTCTTCCTACCTTTTCCCAAATATATTATGGTCAGTGCAATGAATTTTCCTCCTCCATTCTCTTCTATCACTCGTCAGTTCTTTGGTCCTTGACTAAAATTATTATGTGGCTAGATCTGTTTAAGAAATCTTGATTAAGCAGCACAGAAATAGATATGAGTTGTTATCTAATATTTAAAATGATATCATACAGAGATTTGAAATTCAGATAGTGTAGGAACGACACAATAAATAAAATAGCCGATAGAATGTTATTTGTAAAATTAATGTGTAAAATTAGAAATTTCATAATGTTTAAATTAAAATTATCAACATCAAACATTAGGTATGTGACGTGAACCCATAACATTTTCCCCTACCAAAAAGCGCTTAACGTGGCTAAAGAAGTTTGCACTACAAAACTATTTTTATTAAAGATAAAACCTTAATCCTCCGTTTAGCATCTTGCAGCTTCAGTTTAATATACCTAAGATACAATCTTATGTATAAATGTTTCAGGACAAAACTACCTTTGGAGCATGGATGAGCTGTTTCCAGTGTTTCACTTCGTGGTGGTTCGAGCGAGGATACTGCAGCTGGGCTCTGAGATACATTTTATAGAAGACTTCTTGGAGCCCGGCATGCAACATGGGGAGCTCGGGCTTATGTTCACTACGCTCAAGGTAAATTGTGCTTTATTACTTAAAGTTTTAAGGTTTTGTATGTTAATTATGTACATTTTTTTATTCGAACTTGTCGAAAATCTTTGTATTAAAAAAATATTTTACCTAGTTATTTGATAAACAATGATTTTATATATTAGCTATTATAAAATAATTTTCTTATAGTATCCAAAATGTGTTTGGACTTCTCACTAGACGGAATAAATACAGCTTATGAGCATAAAATAACTATCTATCTATCTAATCCTTTTATAGTAACTTAATTACTTACTTGCTTGATAGTTAAGCCCTTATTACTTAGAATTACATCTAGATAATTGGGCATAATGATTTTTCTGATTTTATTAGAAACACCAGTGTATCGGTTTTACTAAAATTAACGAAATACTATAGTGACTTCTAAATCGGCTCGAAGGACCACCCAAAAAATTATACTTCAGTGTACATTTAAAGAATGAAATGAGTTTCTTAAATGAGAAAATATGTGATTTCATAATGTAGTATTTATTTTAGATAATTAATGTGTAGAAGTGGTACATATTAAGTAATTAATTATTATTTTCCAGGCGTGTTACTTCCAAATCCTACAAGAGAAGATGTCGATGAACTCTTAATGTTATTTGTTATAATAACAAACTATATAATAAATATGATCTCGCAATACTTATGATGCGTCGTGTAACGTTTAGTTTTAGCTTCCGCAATAATTTGCTCCGTAAGTTGACGCTAGACGTTTGCCAGTAGTTGATCGAGGACGTATATCTGTTACTATCACTTTTGTGATAATGCACTGATGAGGATGAACAAAAATATACGAGAATAAATTAAAAATGGTGATAAAAAATTTGTTTTACATTTGTTTGTTTACCCCTGTTTTGTTAAAATGTTTGATATTATAAATGTGAAAATGTGTGTGGAAGTGTTTATTTATTTGCTTGTCACGCTTTTACCGCTTTTTAAAAATAACATTCCAGAGCACTTGATTTTAATTGAAATGGAAGGATTGCCAATAACAATCTTTCCATTGATTAGAATTTTCACGCAAATGAAACAGCGGCCAAAAGCTAGTCATTACTTTTAAGTGTATTTTTATGTTTCTAACTTCGTTCTCAAAAACTTTTAGACATTAGTCGTATAATATGCTACTTTTTAAAGCTCCCGGAGTCTTAAGACCAAGCTTTTATTTAATTCATTTTTTATTTATTTTAGTAAAAGAAACAGTTTGTTATTGGATGGATGGTGCTTGTTGCACTTGCCTTATAAAAAACCTATTTAAAAATATATCATAATTTTTGTCATGAGTACTAGATAACGCTTTACGCTCGTATTGTTGACAGCTGTTACCACAACTTGATTGAACTAAAACAGTGAACTTTACCAGAATATAATATGCAGAAAACATGTTTTATAGCATAGTTTTAAAATAAAAGTCTTGCCATTATAATAAAACGGTATACGTCCTTGAAATGAATTGTTATGATATTCTAGTTGTTAAATAATTGTTACATGTCTATTGTATGTTAGAAGGGGTTGGGGAACGTACAAAGAAAAATATAAATATTTTAAAGCAATATGAAATGTTATTGGACTGTAAAAATAGCAGGTAGATAAAGATCTAACTTCAACTATATTAAGATTGTTTTTTTAAAAATCTCACAAATACCTCTACCACAAGATTTCTAAAATCTCTTCAATACCTTTATTGAATGGAATAAATATTAGTTTTTAATCAATATGGTAACAAACCAATCACCTACAATTTATAGTGGCACTATGTTTTATGTTCTAAAAGTCAGTATTATGACTTGAAAATTTGTATTATATTTAAAATATCTTATGAATTGGAATTTGTTGCAACCTCAAACTATTATTAATTTTAAGTTCATGGGGAAGAGTAGCCAATATTGATGCGGCAGTTAAATTGAACCACTCCTATTGCTACCATAAAAGACAACTTAAGCGGTAAACTGGCAACATTGAAAAACCCACGCGACACTCCTGCGAGCGCTTCTTTTTATGTTGCTAGTGTTAAAAAATGTGTCGTTTTGGTACAAAAGTGCTCTAATTTAAGCGCCGGCTCAATAATGATTACACTCCACCACCTTTTAAATTCTCATTTGTTAGCAATAGGTTTTTTTTTTCTTTAATTGAAATATTTTTTGTTTATTATATAACTAATGAACTCGTTCTTCTAATTATATATTCATCTTTTAGTCTCCGGGGTTGCTTTTCACGTCTATTCTCAACCAAAAAGAACCCCATGTTAACTATTAATACTCTTAGGCTTAGTAACCGAATTTATTTTTAATCCATTATTTATTTTTAAAAAATTAAGTATTACAACTGGTATTGTTAAAAATATCTATCACCTCTTCCTAGTCTCCTAATTCTAATTAAGATCAGTGATGTATCTACCCTAGGGCCTGTATCTAGTTTCTACCTGGGGTACCTGGTCTAGTCTAATCGCAGTTCATGATACCTATTTTTACTTGAAGGTCAATGCTCTAGGCTCTATAAAACACTAACTAGTTTTGTAGAAATCCATTTGTAAAGAATTTTTATTGATAATACAAAAATTTTTGTGAGGACATTCAATTACATATCTCAAAACTATAACAGCTCACTACACTGACGAATTTACTAATAATAGTAATGTGTCAGTGCGCACTAGTAGAGACAGACCACAAAGCTTACTGTGAAATGTAAATCATATTTGTGAATATAGCTTGTTGGTTATATTTTTATTTTACGTTAAATTAAATATTTGTATTAGTCCAATTTATTAATAAAAATATAATGGTTTTAACTCATTTATTTCAAAAAACAAGACTTTCATAACTAAAACATTTTAGTTTTTTTTTTAATATAGTCTTGGAATGTTTTGTTTTAGTTGCGTGCCAAGTGATGAATACTTAACTATAGAAAATAAAATGTTATGTGTTGAGAAATTGTAAGGTAACATATACATAATTCAAAATATATTTTCATACAGACTTTATAATCACGTGTAGATTATTTTAGATGAATATTTGACCCCATTATAAAATAAACGATAGATCTTTGAGTAGGATTTGTTAAATCAGATTAACATTTTGTTTGTTCTATGAAGTTGTGTATAGTACACAATGTCACTGGTGTCAATATTCCTTGTTATCTTCTCCCTTTTATACTTAGTAATAATTTGTTTTAAAGTTAAGTAACAAATATAATAAGCAATAATCCAAAGTCAGTAGTACAAAACAATGTATAGTCGAACAAATTGTTATTTTTCTAACTGTAACAGTGTTGCCAGGTTATGTTTTGATTTATCTTCCATCGACAATGTATAGAGGATGAGTGAATTTTGGCACAAAAATTTAAAAATAAAATAAACGATGAACACCTATAGTTACAACTAAGTCGATTGTTATAAAACGTTAGTCAAGCGTGTTGTCTCAATACAACTGAATACCATATCACTAATGTTACATAATCTGTTAATTACTATATTTATATCTTTGTCCTATGCAAAGTGTTTCAATATTAAAAAAAATATTTAACTTTAATAAAATTGGCAATAAAACCTGGGTTTTAATTAGATGTAGTCACACAAACCTCTAGCTATCGCCGCGTCGCTTCGTGTGACTTGTATTACTTTTAAACGAGCTTAAAAAGCCAAGCTAGAAGAAGTAATGGATTTTAGGCCTTGTAAGTCCATATAAAATTGAAAGTCAGAAAATATACATTTTTATACAAAGAATATGAACATTGTTTTATACATAGAATATGAACATGTTTTTTTCTGCTATTCTTTATTTACATTCACGTTTTTGTTTTTCAGCAATATACCTTTATGTCTATTAGCTCATCTAAAATGAATACTAATATGACATCGAGATCGGGATAGTTGGCACTCCTTTATCCCCCTAGGTCTCCTTTATTCAGCATTAGTCGGCGATAGGTTGATTTGATAGCATCACACCTAATTTTTATCGGTTGATGCTAAAAACTGTGAATCAATATGTATTATACAACGCAGGATGAATAGCTACTTATAAACAATATCTCATTTTAAACTGACCATCTTTCACTGACTTTTATAGATAAGTGGTGGTGGCGGTAGCAACGGAATTCAGATACCGATTAGTTATATTCCACAGGGTCTATGCCTGTTGTCTAAACAGGACATGCCTATCACGAGTTAGATAATAACGAATAATATGTGAATCAGGATACGGTCAATGGCTAGACAAGATCGTTTTAGTCGAGACTAGCTTAGATATAAGAGATAAGATTTTACTAAGATGTGATTTCGGGTAAAGCCCGAGTAGTTTGTCCCGAAGAATGAATGAGGATCCTTTTCTAGGAAGCGTCGAAATAAATCATGTTTACCCATCAATATTAATGCCTTATTTTCGTAACAGATGCCATTAGTGGTAACAGTAGTCCAGTTGACAAAATATGTCTTTTTTATGGGATAGGTGGTAAAAAATCAGACGGATCGCCTGATGGTAAGCAGTTACTGCCGCACATGGACACCGGCAACACCAAAAGCCTCACTAGTGCGTTACCGGATTTTAAAAAGCAGTACGCACTTTTCTTGAAAGTTTGAAGATCGTATTCATTTCACTGTTTTGTTGTGGACTGCCAACCATTTTAATGATGGCATGAATGAAACTCCTGTCGCGTAGGACGATGGCGGAAAGAGGCAGCAGGGATGCGTTCGAACAAAACCTCGAAGCACTCCCAATAGTAAAATAGAAAAATGTATTTTTGGTTTAAGATTATTGTAGAGTATATACCTATGATACGGTACCACATCTAGATATAAATTGAAATCGCTATGACAGACCACCAAAATACATAGATTGTGGGATAGTTGATTATCAATAATTATTATTTATTTATTTTTGAATAAATAATAATATACTATATACGAGGCGCTCATAGCCCAGTTGCACTCGGTGATTAGAAACAATCACCGAGGGTAAGCAACACTGGCGCGGTCAGTACCTGGATGGGTGACCGCTAGTGGCATGTTACCATGAGCGTCTCCGTGATTCGGAGGTCACGTTAAGCAGTCGGTCCCGGTTGTTATCATACGATAACAGTCGTGAAGCTTAGTTGGAGGCCTTCGGGCGGCTTAAAAACATCCAACGGCAAGATTTACGTACTCACAACGTATTCTTGCTAGTCCCCAACCCGCACTTGGCCAGCGTGGGGATGTATGGCCTTAACCCTCTCCTGAGAGGAGACCCGAGCCCAGCAGTGGGACATTATGGGTTGTTGTTGTAATAATATACTTACGTTATTTCCTAAATCACGTATAGTTTAATTATGCCTAGGCATAATTAAACTATACGTGATATACTAGTATGGTTAGCCTTTAATAGTTAAATAATAAAGGTGCAAATAAAAGACGAACAGTATTTATTAAGGCTATTTATTTCATTCCTATAAAATAACATACCAAATGTCTCTTTTGTACAACGTCATATCAAAAATGTACACCATTATATAAATTTCGTCTCAGGTAAATGTTACCTAGCTACTCTCATGTCTCCTATTTATTTTCATGGCTATTATTACATAAATATAATTATAGTCCTCTCACGTGCCTAGTCTCTGATAGGTGCAAAATGTTCTTTACACCGACTTTGGACGCAACAATATAAAAATACACAACACCGAGAATAATCGCTTGTATTTCTATAGGGTGTGTCAACGTAATGCTGTACAATATATCTACAATATGCCAACTGCTGGTTACTGTTCAAATTCATTGATAAGTGAAATTGAATATTAATACAAATAAAGCTTTAATTTCAGAATATAAAATATTTAGAAATTACACGTACTTTTAAAAAATATTGAACATTTTACTTTTAAAAGCTGTAATTCCTACTAACATATTGTAATTTTTTTAATTATTTAAAATTTGTATATTTTTTTTTTACTAGCTATGAGCGGTAACACTATAAAAACACTAAGATGGATGGATACAACCTCAAACTAGTGTCATTGATTCCAGAACCCGTGAGGGTAAATCGCGCAGCCATAAATGTCTGATGCTCAATTACAAGACACAAGCTTTCTTTACTAATAACGGAAAAGGTTTAAACCACTAAGTTCTTTCATAAATTTTCACATACAGGAAGACTAAATACTTATAAATTAGATATATTCTTACACGGAATCCACCAACTTCAGGTTGCGTCAAAAAACAAAGGACCTTTCATTCATTGCTTTGTGGTGTAACCACAAATTCGCCAACGGAGTACAAGCTGTTAAAGGATCTTTTGCAGAGGTGCGATAGAGTAAAAAACAACTTGAAGAATTCAGAGAAAAAGAAAGATTTAAAGTACGTCCAGACCATTTAAAAGCTGAAAATAATTTCTGTCACGAATTATTCATGTAATAAGTTTTCTTACCGCTCATAACCAGAAGAAAGAATTTGGTGCAACATCATATAAGGCTGTACAATACTGAATTTATTTTCATTTATTGCAAGTTAAAAACTTATTGAGTATTTATAACATTTATATTCTACAGGCAAGAACAACTGATAATCACCGCCCAGAATACAAAAGATATGTAGTACAGCATAAGCACAACCTTAATATTATTATATAATCGCATGATCAATCACAATTTGTTCGCAGCGGTAGGATCAGAAACATGTATTTGAACTTTATTTATAAGTTGAGAGAATAACAGTAGAGAGGCTTACAAAATTTGTTACTTCCCTTAACGAATTACACCACTATAAAAGGGCTCGCCTGAGACAGCTGCGCGATCATCATAAGTAGTTTGTTTAATTTATGTGTAATATTATTAGAGATAGAACATGACATCAAACGTGACGTATATCGCTGGGTATATTTACAGCTAATCGTTAGAAACTTTCGGCTATTAGTCTTACTGCTACACAATGCAATGTTACGTACAAATTATTTACTTTTCATTCAACTTTTTATGTTCATTGAATACGATCCCAGTTAGCAAAATCTCATTGACGCTGAAAAACACGAATAAGCACCGCGATAGAAACGATCTTTCATATGATATCATCAACAAATAAGCTCATTCAAATAGTTAAAAAATAAAACAAATTATTGCATATTCCATTTTAAGTCCTTATACATCAATGTTAAATTACAATAAAAAATCCAAATTAATGATACAACAATACCAAATCTCAATACAATGGTAGACTTAAAGAATATTATATAGATTTTTTTATTAAATTAGTTCATACCCATTAATTAGACAATACGATATTAATAGCAAAATATCAATCAAAATTTATTGCATGCATTTTACAATAACGTTAACAAATTATGATCCTAAATAACTTTGTTGGACGATAAAAAATACAATAGTATATCGATTAAGTATAAATTACATGGTCACAGGGAGATGTTCTCATTTATCTTAACACACAATTATAAGAAAACGCGTCATTTAAAACAACAGAATTCTTAAGTCTATAGAAATCAACATATATATTACTATAACAATCTACGCCTATATGTTAATGCTTATAAATAAATGCTGTCTACAGTGGGCCTATGGCTGGTGATTGTGGGCCAAACATGTTAGGAGTGGAATCACTCGCGCTAGCTACTTCAAGCTGACAAGTTTTTGTGTTCTGGAAACTTCTAACGTTAGATGAAATGATATACACATTTTAAACATCAACCTCAACTTAGAGCAGTATTTAAAGGCTTATTTTTAATTTCGAGTGCGTATAATTGTGTATACGTACGTACTGGCCGGAACGGGCACAGACTGACACACACACGGTCAGTTTGTGTCCGCGTACAGTGTAACATGGTCAAAATCAGTCAATTTGTGTGTTATCTCTGTATTTCAGATATTACTTCATTTATTATTTCCAGCTTTTAAGAGTTTCAAAAATATTTGGGAATAAGAAAACTGTCAGTATTGATATTAATAAATAGCTGAGAGTAATAAAATGTTAACGGAACCATGATACTAACTGTAAAATGTAAACTAAATGTATCAAAGTAGCTAGCCTGTATGCGTTAACATTTAAAAAATAATATTATGAACACAGACATTAGAAGTATGTCGTATTCTACAGGCTCCTTTACTTATTACAGTCATTATGACGATTATTATACAGCACCGGGGTGCATTGGAGGCCGCATATTTTAAAGTAAATAATCTTTTTCCCTCGCAGTGCTGTATAAAAACCGGATTTGAGTAGTATTACCACTCTAGGCGGTTTTTCCGAAAAATAGATGAGTACGACAGAAAATCTCTACCAAGTAGGGATTTTAAGTTACACATAAAACAAGGGCGCACATTGCATTCATGTATTGTATTCACATTTAGACATGAGTACAAACGATTTCGTTGTCCAATTAAGGCGTGACGACTCAAATAGGACGCAAATATGTAACTATATATCAGTGTTCTTGAACAACTATGAGCATGCATATACATATACATCAATAACTATCTCAAATGCATTGTCATTTAGGTAAACATTAGCAAAATAACTATAGAACTAAACTTGGAAGTCTGTTTGTGACACGACGACAATGTGCGCCTGTACGTAAAACATTCGGAGTATTATTAAATCGCCTTATGACGTAACAATTCTTGAATTCGAAGGACTATAATTGTCTAACTTATATGGCCTCTGATGAGAATGGTTTAAAAGCTGTCTGTCTATAACAAGGATACATCTAGTATTAAGCGTACATATATCTAAATGTATGTTAAAGGATATTTACATACACCTGTATAGTCACTAAATAACAAACTAACGCGTATATTAAGAAAAAATGATCATCTATATGGATATTAAATAAAACATCAACTTGCAATCATTTAAGTTATTAAAAATCTTATTTACAAGCTCCTTTAAAACAATAATAGTCCGACATCAAAAGATAATACAAAAAAAAAACAATTAAACCTTTTCTTGCTAAGCAATTAAAACAATAAATAAGATGGCGTAAATATGCCGAGGAATTTAGGTGATTTGTTTTTTATTCATGTTTCAGTACGGCCCTTTTTATATACCAATCGTATATAAAGATACTTAAGTGGCAAACCAGCTAACTCTTGTAACAGAAACCACCATATATCGCTGACATCATAATATAGAGGTATGACATACCGCTTACTGAGTTTTAGATTGTTGCGATGTGTAGTTCTTAGAAAAAATAAATAGTTTCAGGAAGTATTTGAAACGGAGTTAACAGATTCGTCAATTAAGGTATCGATAAGTCAAATGTGCGTAATTCTGTCACAATTTAGAGCAGCTTAATCAAATAATACTGAAAGCACCATTTTGTATTACCTAATTTTATCAACTTTAAGTCCGTTATAATTTTGAATTTGAATGCGGTGACTATATTCCACGCGAAGGTATGCGATGAATTATCTTTTAATACAATATTAGACGGAATATTGAGCTTGACTCAAGTTCAATGCCAAATAAATGCATTTAACAGACATTACATAAGTTTGGCTTGTATATGATAATATCGCTTTCCATTCGCAATTAGTCAACACCGTACTGTAATACTTAATATCTGAATAGTAAAAACATTGACATCATAAAAAAATACTTTGTTGAAAATTTATTTTAATTTTTTATCTTTTTTTTTATAAAAAAAAAAGTTAATACTGAGATGTTGACATTCATAATTAACCCTTCACGTTTAATAATCTCTGCTCGGATAGAAGAGTAAATAATGTACATTCATAAATTTTATTTTTATTCAATATTAGATATAATAAAGGTTATAAATTGTCTGCCATCATCTAATCACAATGAACAGGTTAGAGAGCGCTTTAAAGAAATATATTGTGATTCAAACCAAAAGTATTTTTTTTTCTTAGCCAATCTTTTACTAAAACTTTTTCTTGAAAGACTAAATATTTTTACTCAATTGAAGCTATATTTATATGCTAAAAAGTAAACTTATTTTGATATCCAGTTTTTCGGAGTATATTTTAGCACCAGCCAAATTTTTATTCTTTTTTAATTTATCGATACAGATTTAATCGAAGATATTTCACGGAGTCGCTCATTTTTATCAACCAATGGAAAAACTTTGAAGATTCCTGAATTGATAGTCCTTATCTCGTAAATATCAAAATGTGTGAAATGTAACTTCATATCTCGAGTATTAAAAAAGGAAACAATATGAGCCGAACCAAAAGAAATAATATGTTTAGATGCCAAGTTGACCTGTCGTTACCATACACCTGTGCTTAGCGTACAATTAGAAGTATTTTAATTAACATTAACGATTAAAAAAACACTCATATGACACTGACACGATTGACTTGTTATTGTCACCAATAATTAATAAAAGGGAAGTTTACTGTTCACCATAAAAACAAATATACTCGTATATAAACTATAGTTTATATGGTACAATGAAAAATATATGCAGAGATTGTGGAGTGACCTAATACACGATCGCTCTAGTATGCGCAGACCTTACAGTGACCCGTATTACATCACTTCATAATTGGACAACATATATTTCATTTTATTAACGCATCTAAAAATTAATATACTCATAATAAATAGTTAAGTTTATTCACTTACAAATTAGATATAAAATGTATTTTTGTATAAAATAATATATTTATTTATTAAATAAGCCGCTACCTAAAGTAACCCTCTGGGTGGATAACCTCATGTGAATATTACAACCACGAACGTAATACGAGCCACAGATGAGTGCGACCCAATTCACCTTAAGTGCTATCGTTCTGCCACGACCACGATCGAACTACATATAAATGTCTGTACATTAATCATATTATTTCTAAACCATGATTAAGCGGCAACTATTACTTACCTTTCTTATAAAAATATTTACACATTTCACTAGTGTTCAATACTAATGCATACCCCAGTCGAATTTTAGAATCCGTTGATAATGTACTAAGTTTACAAATTTACAGTTAAATATTCATATTCGTAGTTAATGTTGAGAAGGACATAATAAAACATAAGTCGTAGCATCGAAGGCTGCTGCATCAGACATAGGGTCAAAAACCAACAACAATGTGTACTCTGACATAAACCACGCAGGTTAAAATATCCTAACTTATCAGTATTTGATCCCAAGCACGATATAACGTTGTCGAATTGTTATGAAAATGAATTTCGATGAACGATAACTGCGTATATGTACTTGTTTAATTACGTTAGTCAGCCGAAAAATATCGATACAAGAACATTTAGTTGAAATATATACGAACACTTTTGTAGCAAGCTCACCAGTGGGAAACGTTAAATAAAAAAAAAACATCACAAATCCATCATACAGACCACTTACGCACTAAGAAATACCTAAAATGTAAAATAGGTATAAATAATGTCCTTACTATCCAGAAGGCAAAATTGGCACTTAAGACGAAGTTCGCTCCTTTCTTGATGAGTGTCTCGAGGAAAGTCGCAATCGGGTTCGTCGGAGGTCCCGTCCGGATACGGAGCGGCCCGGCGTCGAATTTGTCGGAGTCATCGGACCATGTATCGTGTCCGTCGGACCATGTACCGGGTCCGTTGGACCACGTGCATGATATATCCGACAATGGACCGGGCCCTACGACGGGTATGTCCCACACCCACTCCGGCTATGTGGTCGGTGAGTTCTGCGTAGGGTTATACGGATGGTTCGAGTTGCGTAACACTGTGTACACACTGTCCACCTTGCTTAGTTTCTCAAAAAACGGTATCAAGTCCAAAAGTTCTGAATCTGTCATATCGTCGAACCATGACGCGACAGGCACCTGAAATAATAACAACTCATTAGAAAAACAGAAATGGTATAAAAATTATTTTGATTTATTCGCTGTCTTGCACTAATTACCGGCAAGTAAAGATTTTTTAAACATTTTCAGTGCATTTACCTAATGTTGTAACGTAACACAGACGTTTTATTGATTTGTTTATTCCTAAATATAATTTTGTTAAAAAAGTTTATGTTATAAAATTATTTAATACCTATATCAGATACTATACGTGGGCAAGATCTTCACCTTAGAACTTCTAAAAATATAAAGGTATTCAGAGTACAAATCCCCTTTTTCCAGCAAGTCTTTGAGAATGAATGTTACGTAGACTCGGAAAAGAAAAGTACTTGAGAATAAAAGCTTTTTCTAAATGCATGTTTGCATGATAAGTAGACACTGGACACAGAGCGACCATCAACCTTGGATATGACTTGAATGGAAAGATAGGAATGATCTTTCTGTTCGCTAATAATAAATGTTTCTTAGCTGAATTATTTTGTTCTATATACATACATGAACTTTTTGAACTTATATTTTTGACTAGTTAGTAAAATATGGACTTCTAAATACTTGTAGAATTAATGTGTACTGACTGTAGTAACAGTAATTTATCCTAATTCAACTAGTTGTTGTGGTGCAAAAAACTCAAAAGGTAATGGTAGTAATATATTGAAGAGAGTATCCATCGACAGTGGATATATGAGTGTGGAGTGTTGATTGGGTGAAACGAGGAACAAACAGGAATAGCCCATTGCAAACCATCATCATCAGCCCGTTGCAGTCCACTGCTGAACATAGGCCTCTCTCAAGGAAGACCACAGAGCTCGGTCTGTTACTTTTTGCATCCAGTCGCTGCCTGTTTTCCTATGCAAGTCGTTCCACCTTCTGGCAAGAGGGCGTCCCACACTACGTTTGCCAAGACGCGGTCTCCACTTCAGAACGCGCTTATGCAGCGGTTGTCAGTTACATTTTAGTTTAGTTAGATTAGCCCCTCAGTCAGTATCGTAGTAGTAGTGTACGTGGTATTACAGGGAGGATGCACTGGTTGAAGACTTTCGTCTTCAAACTCTGTGGTATATCCGCAGAAAATATGTGAATTAACTTCTTAAATGCTGCCCAGCCCAACTGAATCCTCCCATCGGCTTCCTTCTCGAAGTTGTATCTACCTAACTGCAGTTGCCCAAGATAGGAGGTATATTCCTTGACAACTTCGAGGGGCGGTGCCATCAATGATTATTTGTCCCGGAACGACCAGTGCAGTGCAGTTAGTTGCAAGTGATATCTTGTAATACAGTGACATAAAATAGTCCAGAATCCTGGTGTACTTACAGCGTTGTCCGGATGGAATATATAAGAGGCGGGTGAGTTGTCTACGATGACGACCCGGCGCAAATCACGGCCGAGGCTGTTCAGGTCTTTGACGTAGTTGCCGCGGTGGAAGACGCAACTGTCACGGAACAACCGCGCGCGGAACACGCCCCATCTTAAACATTTATTTACGTTTTAGATATTAAAACACATTATATATACTAGACTTAGGCGATGGGGCAACCCAAGGTTATTCTACTCTCAGCGCTACGATATGTACTAGCCTACACTTCGCTTAAAACAGGAACTGGTGGAGAGCTATCGGTCGCAAAATATCTACCATAAAAGGGTCACGATCTCAGAACATGAGGATTACGACAGAAGGAAGAATATATGTCTGGCGGACGTTTGCCAGATCCATTAATACGTGATCTGGTTAGATATTAAAAACTAGTAATAAAGATCCTATTAAAATATTGCAACAATATTTATATTTACAACAAATTCTAGTCCGATTTTTTTCATAATTATTGGATATTTAATAAAAAGTATAATTACTTTAATAATACATCATTTACTTAATGAATGTGCATCAGTAACTTCCTGATAATAATAAAAACTAATAACATGACCTAATTAATCATTGAGAGTTATGCTTTACGATATTACATATTTTGTTTGAAGCAACTTTACGTACGGGTTAATGACCCCTTCTTTCGCAAGGTCAGCTATTTACAGTATATTGCGGCTTCTAATTATATTTATGAAGAAAAGAGGGCAAAGCAGTTATTCAGTAAGATTGGTTAACCGTAGACGTTTTGGCTAGTCTTTTCAGATTGTAGAAAACTATTGTTATATAAACTTTAACAAACAGCGACTCATTTTGTTCTCATAGTTTACAACATATTTAAATATTAGCAAATATTATCATGAAATTATATAGGTTTAGTAATAATTGTACGATCTTAATACAATCTGTGATTGTTATTAATAAAAATGATTAAGTTTAAAAGGCTTTAACATGTAACAAAAATAATTGTTTGCCGTAGCAAAGTTTAAAAATATAATGCAACAAAATTTTTACAAAATTAAATTTCAGCAGAATTGTATAGTCATGTATCATTTACTTAATTTTCATTAGCGGCTTGCCTATTCAATTCATTCAATGTATCGTGGTTCACAGTAGAACAAAAAGTTGAGTAGAGAGAGTTTGCTATGTTCAAGAAATTTTCGTTTTACTAAATAAATACAAGAAACTAAACAGGTCCTCAATTTACAAACATTATCAAGTTACATATGTATTCACAACGAAAACTAACCAGTGACATCATATTCAAGTACTTAAATCCGAAGTGTCGAGCTATTCCGCAGTCACTTCGGGATCGGATCTGAGAGAATCGCCCGTCCGTCATTAAAATCAACATTACAAATAATACGCTAGACTCAATAATGATCCTTTGACCATTATGAGAACTTAAGCAGCTCTATATGATATAGGCACAATGATCCTTAATTACTCATGTATTTAGGATAATTGGGAGAACAAAAGCAAGACACTTGTTTCGTGGCTGATGCACAAGGCGCTGCCGAACGTAGGATAATTTCCGACCTCCATTTGCGCTGGCCTGTAGTAGCGAATTGAGCTGACCCATACCGAAGTTGCCTCCACTATTTTGTAATTTTTTGACTCGTCTGACAAATCCGCAAAGTTTCAAATTTCGTCCTGGCCTCCTCGGAATACTAAATTGAAAAGATTCCAACTTTTTTAAGATAACAAATTTGTGACAATAGCGTACTCTCACTCTCTTTTGAGAAGCAATCGCAGAAAATATATGGTGACAGAATACGAAGATTCACCATCTTAATTCATCCCATGGACAACATCCCAGCAAATAGAAGAATAATCTCGAAACAAACTCTATACCAATATGTCTGGCCAGCGCCAAAACTGTGAAGGATCGAATTGTTAAAGTGAAAGGCTTTTGAAGAAGAAAGCAAATATATTCAAGGGGAATCTCTCACCTGTCTAGTAGATCAGCGACAGGATCTGCGTACTTGGCCAGTGAGGCGGTGAAAAGAACGCACTCGTACAACTCGCCGCATCTTCGTAAAAACTCGTCGACATGCGGCCGTTTTAATACATACACTTGATGGACTGCGCCGTCTATTTCCACAGGGACCACGAAGTCTGCATTGTTTATGGGCTGGAACAACATAAAGTTATACATATTGAAAACATGTTTAGAAATGACTGAGAAATAGAGTAACAGTAGGTCAAAATCTTATTTTCAAGGAGAGGCCTGTGTGCAGCAGTGGACCAACAAAAGTCGACGATGATACCAAATTTGACTAACCAAACTCAAACTTAATTAAGTTACAAGGAATCTTTATTACTCTCTAGATCATTATTACTTTTGACTATATTTTTCAATGGGGTTTCTCTTTAGGTAAAGCGATAGAGGCCTATTAAAGCTGTACTTCCAATCGTAGGTAACGAAGTGTTTGTGTAACATGACTGTGGCATTGAATCCCAAGTTTTTGTTATACCCATGTAATACAGAACAAACCACAACCATTTTATATATCAATCATTCACATATTTGACTGCCTCGGTGGAGCAGTGGTAGCGTATGCGACTGCTGTGCCTGAGGTCTCTGGTTCGACGCCCAAGCCGGACTAAATGTTTGTATGATCTGCAAATATTTGTTTCGGAGATTCCATGTATAGTATGATGTATTTACAAAAAAAAAGTATATATGTATTTATATCAGTAGTCTAGTACTTATAATAAAAGCTTTGCTCAGTTAGGGACCAGATGGCGTTGTGTTAGATGTCCGAAAATATTTATACGATATTTATCCTCGTTTATGACTTCGCAGCCAGAACCAAGTAGCGTGCAATTGGAGAGGCCTATGTCCAACAGTGGAATGCGATAGTCTCATGTTGACGACTTCAGCTGTTTGAAGGTAAACAATTAAAAGTAATGCCATTAATTGCTGTAATTTTGTTTATCTACTGTAGACATATGTAAAGAAATGTTTAAATATTTTAGCAATCTGGGTAACATGGCACAAGGTCCTAATTTGAAATCCTCCCGTGTGCGAGATGTGTGAGGTTATTTCGTTTTCTTTATTAAATATTTGTTAGTGTTGGAGACAGAGAAAAGCATTTTTGATCATCACCCAACAAAGTTACGATCAGTTGTCCTAGACACAAAAACTTGTGCATTTGATTGTAATGAAATGATTGCGATAAATACCTGAACGCCACTACGTCTACAAGTAATTATCTTATCACAAGAGAATGCTAAAACAAAGAAGATACGCCCCTTTATAAAAATAATTTGATAAGGGATTGAAACATTTGTCACGCTTCTAAAACACCTGTGGCAGATCGCTCCAGGATTTATACGAAGACCACACATCGACTTTTACGTATTTATATGACTCATTCGAAATCAATTTGATTACAATTAACATTCAACTTAAATGAAATGTTTCAGCGCAGCAATAAATGTTAATACCAATCTATCATTTAATAAAAACAAACAATGGATAAAAGCTCAAACGAAATAAGTTCTTAGACATGTAAGAATGAAATAATATTGAAGTTGAAAAGAGTAAAAGTTTAATGTTTTTCAATGCTTGTTATCAATCTATGCATTCACCTAAAAGAAAAAATCTTATTATTAAGTAAAATTCGTGGTTTTATTTTCGTTTCCATGATACGCAATATCGTCGCTTATTTCAGAATTATTCATTATCAGATACAATTTTTTATAACAGAAATTGTAACTCCATGACTAATGATTTTAAACATTAAGAAAAACCAAACGACAAGAACTTCAATAATTTAAAAAAAAATCTAAAGATGAATAAACCAAATAATTTCGCATTGTTGATAACTATAAACATACCTCCATCCATGAAACATTATCTGAATAAACCAAATAATTTCGCATTGTTGATAACTATAAACATACCTCCATCCATGAAACATTATCTGCTATTTGATAATGTTATCAATTCTGATATCAGATTCGAGTAGGGTCTAAGGTACATCTTCCTGGGTGATAATTGAGTATATTAATCGATTATAATCGTGCGGTCTTCTATTACAATGGTCACAGTTCAATAATCAGGATACGCAAGTAGGGGCTCAAACTTTAAATTGAGTTAAGGGGCACCTGCGGCTACTATCGCTTGTACCATTTTATTATTATTGGTTGCTAATATCCAAGACAGAACAGAGTAAACAGTAAAAATTGTATAGGAATAAGTCGAAAACTATGCAAGTCCCCGTGTTCGACTGCTTGGTAGTCTGGGTAATAAATCTTCTAGAATTAATCATTCTATCCTAGTTCAAAATTCATCCAGATCCGTTTAAGTGTTAAGTGCCATTAAGTAACGACCACCCAACAAACTTTCATAGTACTAAAACTGAAATAAGTTATACCAAATTCTGCCGTATTAAAACAAAGTAGGTCATTTAAAAGTTAATATGCAATAAGAGTAACATTTCTCACAATAAGTTTCGGCAATTGGCCGTCGAAAACTGATACGTAACATAAAGCAGAGTTATCTCAATATGGTAATCGAAAACGATTTCGCTCATCATTTTAATGTCTCGAATATCAAATGCAACCGAATTTGGTAACAGTGTTAGTTAGTTCGTTCTGTCGATGAAGAATGGTTCTTTGTTTCACCGTACAGAGAAACATCGGAAACGAAAGCTGTAATTAAATATTATACGTGGTTGTATAATTCCAATTCAAAAGAACTGATACCTTCGACTTTTCTAAAATGTTATATTGTTACTTTCTTTTTATCAAAGAGAATAATATACCTCTAGAGAAATAGATCAGACATACATATTTCTGAATCAATTAGATTCTTCAATAACGCTGTTACTTTGAGCATATAAAACAAGAATTTATTATATTGTTATTTATAAGTTTCATCAGGTACATAGTTTGTTATTAAGTCATCCATATATGGAGGACAATTCTTTGTAATCGTTTATTTAATTGTTAGTGCTATTGTTTTGAGACCACGACGACAAGTAGTGAGAAATATATGCATTCATACTTACACAGTAAGGCCTATTGAATAGGCTCCATGCTTCAGCCAAGTCGAAAAGCCAGGTGAAGTACGTTCTTCTTCTCCCATCAATCAATAAACTTCAATGCACATATAACATTTTAAGGCATTTCACTTTTTTCAAGGAGGGAGAAATCGTTGTAAATTTTATTGTAAGTTACCCTATTTTTGCTTTTAAAGTAATTATTAATTTCTTTTATAATCGATTGCGCTTATGAAATATTAATAAGACGGAGATTACAAGAAAGTATATATTTACAAATTTACGAAACATAATATCAGCTTCATTATAATTCGAGTAGATAATTGACATCGCTATCGGTAACCTGAAGGGGGTCGGATAAGGACCTCGATAGGAGATCCAAGATTTATTATCTACTTAACTAGGTCAAGGTAAGCCGGTGAGCACCTCGTTTGCCTATTACTTTCATGAGAGTTTCACGTTTACTCCTATGTTTATTTACTCCATGCCATTTTAAATTTTAAATATTAAAGCTTAGTATTAGAGAGTGGCGTGAAATAAGAGAGCCCTATGTCCAGCAGTGGACTGCGATAGGCTGATGATAATGATGAAATATTAATAAATTTCAGAGAACAAATAAACATAAGATACGAGATCACGGCATTTACGAATACATATACATATTATATGAAATTTGCAATTTATTAAAGTTAGTAACATACATATTATTTCTGTAATTACAATATAGAAGTACATTTAGTTCTATATTGTAATTAGCGTAAGAATGTTCTAATGCAGAAATTAATATAATAATTATTATTATCCAGTGTTTAATTTGACTAACATACATTGGGTAGTCTGAGAATGTTATGAATGATATTGCTAAATAACAATAGGTAAAGATAAAATGAAGATTTCAATAAAAGGAACTAACATGGCTGAAACGCATTAACCTGCTAACCGGGGAGTTCCCGTTCAAATTATGCAATATGTACCGGGCGCGTATTGTTTCGCTAGGACATGTCAATACGTGACGCCCGGAGACCGTCATTTCATATTTATATATTTTTATTTACATCTTATACGACATGTGACAATAAATATTTCAAACTATATAAACATGCCTGTGTACTTATTAATTGTTAATTTGCATAAATCTAATACGTAGTAAGGCGTAGAGGTCGCCGTTATGATTTGCGTGACACGAGGCAACTTTACTATAATTACGTTTCTTAAAAAGGTACCGGAAGGAAAAACTATAGCTATTTTAGCATACTGAGGCTTTCTTTCAAGCGTTTTTATAAAAAATATAACGTGACCGCCAATTGTGTGTTAGGAAACAGTCGTTATCTAAAAACTTGTTAGAGGGGTAAGTTATAAATAAACTATGTAGCATACCTTAAAATAGTTAACACTACTTTTTATTTCGGCAAACTCGTTATAAACACGAACTCTTAACTTACATAGTAGCACCGAATAATAAACAATATTCTCTTTAAAAGAAAATAAGAGCAACAAAGTGATTAGTGTGTGACTTTGGGTATATTTGAAAAATCGACACAAAGGATTAAAGATAAGAAATGCTAGCATAGCAGCTAGTAGTAGCTAAATGTACAACATTAATAGACCTATTGTAAAGAAACAATGCGTTTAGCATGTAATTATTCGTAATTTCTTATAATGATACATCAGAAAGGCAAACGATAAATAGTTCAATTAATTGCGATTGAATCCAGAACATTTTATTATGAGATCATAATACTAAAATACGGTAGCAAATCCATCAATATTACCAAGATACTACTAGATTACTCCGACGAGTGATCTCACCAAGTCGTATTAATCTAAATGATGTTCTTCCAAGCACGTAACATTAACTAGACCTTCTACTAACACATTACTTGCGATAATTTATGTCAACAGACCTAGTTAATGTTCTCCTGGATGTATGTTTCTTTTAAGTTTCTTGTTCCAAATACTGCACATTAGAACAGTGACGTTTATGCAGACAGAATCATTCTTTGGATATTTGAGATAAGATTTCAGGAAATCTAATGACATAGGACAGTTCTTTGTTGTGTCATGGTTTACATGGGAATATAGATGAATGTTAGGCTCTTACTTAGTCTCAGAAGATCTTGGTCTCGAATCAAAAAGTTCTGCGATGCGTCAACCAGCAATGGCTACTTTTCAGGATTAAATATATGCATAATAATACATTTTTAAAGGTGATCGCAAAAGAAATTCGTGGCAACGTAACATCCGGGAAGGGATGGAAATCGCAAGCAATACCGATCATTTTCGCCTGACGAAAAAAATTTCAATCTTCGCTAGCCGGAAAGGCATTCGAAGAGTAAGATAGTTTAACAAAAACCACTGTCGTGTGTGTTAATATAACTACTGGGCAAGAAACTTCTTTATCTAAGACTTGTGTCTTAAGTGTGCCAGCTGTCGTCAATTACACTAATTTATTTGACACTACTCACAGAGGGGACTGTCAATTTCAGTAACCCAATTCAAATAATGCTTTTAGTTTTAGGAACGGGAAAAATATACTTATTTTTATGCACAGATCGTGGAACTTTTATAACCATTGTTAACAAAAGGCCGTAACCTTAAGAGCTTCTAATATTTTTACCTTTTCACCAAAATCTGCTTGTTAATGCTTTATTTATTCTCTACTGATCTACAGTAGTATTTATATGTTTGTTCATACGTTAAGGTATACACATGTCCGGTCCTTGTGAAAAATAATATGTTGACAAAGAACCAAATTTAACTAATAAAGAAATTTCTTTTAACTTTATGACGTATGGACTTCGCTAAGGCACACTCATAAACTCGTCAAAAGGATTAGTATAGTTTTTGTAAAAATAATATTGACACAAAACAAGTACCAGGTCCACGTATGAATCATAGCAACACAAATTTACATAAAGTGGCAGTACATCACACATAATAATATTAGTTTCTATCACCGGTATAACTAAAACAATCAAATAACTTTTTATTATTACCAGTTAGTTGGCGATCGAAGAAAGGTTGGTGATAGCTATATTGTTTATGAGGCTTGATCAAATGTATTTTATATCGATTACATTTTTAAATTTTATAAATGTCTAGTCAAATTATAGTTTCACGTCTAAGACTACAAACAACCCCCACAGACTATAAACTTTTTGATCGGCCGACAGTTAAATCGGGTTGGTTTTTAATGCGTCGGCGGGGCTCTAAGCCGATTTCAATGAAATTTGGCATGAGAATATGTACTATGATTTCTAATAAAGGAATTATGCTTCGTTGCTGGGTAATGGCCAGTTTTTCATATTCTAAGCCTGCAACAGCGGTACAACTGTCGGAATTTCATGAACGAAATAAAGACATACATTGTTGACATTTTATCAAATAATTCATTACTTGATCTCGTAGTGTCTTCACAGTTACTATTCAAGTATGAACACATAGTAAGAACGCATAGTAGATCTTAACTCTCAGATTATATTTCACATTTTTGTTATTTAGTTGGCTACGTCCCCGGCGAAAATATACATCACACTTATAAAAATATTTGCACGTGTTTCTATGAGTATTAGCTCAACATAGTAATAGACAGCTTTATAAAGAGACTAAATGATCGAGGATACACTACTATCGGTTATGCGGATGACCTAACAATTCTGATAAGCGGGAGCGCGGAAAATTGCTTGCTATGTGAGTTAGCTATGAGGTTCGGCTTTCAAGATTGTAGAAGAATAGTGTTTCGAACAGAAACTGTCAGTAAATCAAAAAAAAAAGAACTCATCCTCTTCAGTCCTCGCAGGCTTGTAACATAGCATTACACAGGAGAATACAAAAGTTTAAACTAAATTTTATTTAATGGCAATAAAGACAATCTTGAAATTTATTATTTAGACATTATCATGATAGTGTCTTTATTGCCATTACAAAAAAATCTTTTTTGAACTTTTGTGTTTTCCTGTGTAATGCTATGTTTACACGCCTGCGAGGACTTGGCAGTCGCTCACAAACTACAAATGCTCGTGCCGACAAAAACCGACACCGACTCGGGTCAGTAACAAGCCATCATAACCTCACGCAACCCACTCAAACCAGCCAATGCCCTCATTGTCCCTTAAACAAGCACCTATTCATTAAGGAGAGACTGTGTGCAGGGGTTGCAAGGAGGCAGAAGAAACACCGCAGCACATTCTCACACAATGTGGAAATGGCCCCGTTAAACAAACACAAATGCGTATTTTCTCACAAAATCAGCACGATTTCAACGCTCACCCAACCCAATTTTGTGGTTACGAAATTCTGTGGTTTGAAACTCATAAACGTTATATACCGCGAAGAACTTAAAAAATACATTATCCAGTAATTGTCTGTTAAGACAAATTTCACCAAAACCACGAAACCCATATTACTTGAAAAAGGATATAACTAAATTGAGCCGTAATTCAATACTATTAGAAGATCATATCAATAATAAATAACAGGGGACTATATCCGTGAATACATATTAGAATCGATGCAGGATTGTATGTCCAAACAAATCCAAGGTTCCAACCTTGACACAAGCTAACCAAATGCTAACTTACAATGATCACTAACACACTGTATATACATAATGTATAGTAACACGCTGTATAACAATAGTCCATACAACATTTTCGGGCTACATTATATGTTGTATCAGTTGGTGAGCATTTAACCTTGCAACCTCACGACAAATCGTTATTTAAATTGGCGATAAGGGGGAACTACGATTAAGAATTGCTTTTCTTTTGTCATTTATTTGGCCTCATCATGATTTAGGATTTGAAACATAATTAAGTTGAATTACAAACCTATTCAAGTTTATTAAAAATCGAGTAACTACTTCCTCCATTGTCTGGCTGTCCCTGATAAGCAATTAATAAGGTCATACGGGCTCTATCCAGAGCCAGGTTGAAAATTAAAACTAATTGTTAAGAAATAATAATGGAAATTTCATTACGTGCTGACGGATAAATTAAATTGCATGGTCAAATTACATTTTTTAACAAAATTTAATAAAAATGGAGGTGCTCAATTCGGTTGCTTGTATGGTACCTTTAAAATCCGTCGTTTATGAAGCGATTATAATTTTAATGAGGTTTAAGACGTTTGGCCCCATTCAAATATGTAAAAAAAGCAACCATGAAGGTGAATGTAGGCGTAGTGAAGTCGTCGATACGTTTCTAATCGACAACTTCTGTCAATCTGTTCAAATTCTGCACTTGAAAGCTAAATTTGAACATTATCATTGAAAAAGTATACATTACGGCACTAGCCGTGCAAAATGTCAGTCATTCGTGTACTTATTTAAAAAGCAAGTGGCATTTAAGTTTAACACCACTATTAGTTGAGCGGGAACGTCCATGACCGAGAAGCTAAATTGGGGAGTGGCACCTACGTCGACACTTGCCTCAAGACTTTGTAGTTCTTATTAGGGCAACGACTGTGCCTATCGCATAACGTGTGTATGCTTTAACGTGCTTTAGATTCTGTCGTTTAAAACGTAGTGTATACCTCAATAATAGAATATTAACTTACATTTACTTGTAAAAAAGTACTGACAATAATATTGCAAAGCAATAAGCCATCTAAAGTGCCGTGCAATAGGAGAGGCTTAAGCCTAACGCTGTACTGCTATAGGCTGATGATGATGACGATATAATAATCTTTAATTCTTAATTTTTCGTTTTCTCATAGTAGTTTTTCCTCCAATTTGAATGAAACCAAACGGGAAGTGCATTAAAGGAGTTCTTGGATAACAAGTATAAAAAGAACCGCCAAATTGAAAATTTTCTTTATTTAAATTGCTCTTTCAAGATTAAGCAGACACAATCATTAGATGTAATACGACCAAGATTGCATTTATAACGAAACGTTCAAGTTTAGCATTTTATAAGCAAGTGTATTAGTGATGGCTCCATTATGAATCGGAAGTGAAGGGTGTACGGCCACCTTATTTTCTATACCAAGTCTGTCGCAGTCACTCGCATAGTAATTTACGGAAATAACTCACCAGCTAATACATGCTTGAATTTAACTCAGGTTGATTTAAACTTCTAAAATAATCGAAAACAACTTACGAGGGTCTAGCCAATTACAAATTCCAGCTTATCCAAACAACAAACCTATTGTTCTAATTTATCTTTTCATTAGGTCTCAAACGGCAATTTGCGTCGGGAAATTTAGTCTATAAGCCAATTTCGTCTGATACATTGATTAAATTCCTGAGTCTATTTTAGTTGTGATGTTATAGACTTTACTATGAAGGTTAATTCATAACATCGTGTGTATGAACAATCAATCGCTTCAAATCATGAACATTAAAAGTATATTGCCGTTGTGAATGTTAATCGAAG
The DNA here is from genome assembly GCA_003709505.1 of Hyphantria cunea. NCBI lineage: Eukaryota > Metazoa > Arthropoda > Insecta > Lepidoptera > Erebidae > Hyphantria > Hyphantria cunea. Next base: position 36,546 of record PKRV01003263.1, on the reverse strand, counting down.
CAATGAATCTAATTTCGTAGCGTGTCAAAGTTCAGCGCACATACTTTAGGTCGATACTGTTTAAAAATAGACCATTTCACTATAGCATACATTTAATTCAAAAGTATATAAGTTGATACGAATCTGAGAAATAGTATGCGTGTTTATTTATAGTATATTTTGCGATGTATCCATATATTTACCAAAGAACGTCTACGGTTCAATAACGGATCCCACTACCTAGTTGGTATACATAACTGGAAGTTCTTTTTTTATGGAGTCGCGGGCAAACGAGTATAATTATCGCCTGATAGTAAGCGATTACCGCCGCCCATGGACATCTGAAACACCAGAGGCGTTACAAGTGCATCGCCGGCATTTGGGGGATGGGGAGGAGGATGGGGGTGGGAGGACGTGTTGGGGTATGCGCTTCCGGTATCCTCACTCACTCGGTGAAACACAGCGTAAGCGTTGTTTCACACCGGTTTTCTGTGAGGCCGTGGTATCACTCCGGTTGAGCCGGCCCATTTATGCCAAAGCATGGCTCTCCCACGTCGACAGAGAAAGAAAGAGTTCTATTAGACTCATAATCAACAGCCTTTAATAGTCTACTGCTGGACACAGGCCTCTCCTTCAAAGAGAGGTTTTGGCCTACTGTAGCACACTGGGCAGACTACTGGTAGGACTTGCTTCAAATTCCCTCTCATGTGGAGTGATAATGCCCTGCGTAGTTAGTCCCTAAGCCGCTACTTCCGACACCCACGAGACGAATACACTGGTGGTGACTCTCCGTATCCTTAATCCATCACCACACGTTTATTAGACTAACAAAATTAAACTATTTCTGAGGAAATACGTTATTAAAAAAGCTTTCTTTAGCTCAGAACCAAAAATAGAAGCTAACAAAATATCACCCACAAAGACAAAGTTCTAACGAGGTAAGGCACTTCGAACAATCATTGCAGTTCTACATCTTCCTACTATTTGCGGTTAAAGATTTCTATTTTATAGTTGTTAATTCAGTGTCTTAACAAGGAGACAGTTGTAAGTCAAAAGACTTAGTAGCCGCTCACATATTTTTGACGTAACGAGGTTTTGTAGTGAGGTTAATCTTAATAATATATTTCTATATATATTTATATATTCTATATATTATATTATATATTTATATATATTCTATATAATATATTTCTCCTGTATGCGTGTTCGTCAACTAACTCCTAAAAACGGTTGGTACAATGAGGATGAAATTTTGCATACATTTTAATAGATCCCTGGATGGTTTTAAACATGGTGTTGTTGTCGGTTAATCGCCATCAACTAATAACTAAACACAAAATTTATCAGTCCTAAGGCGACACGAAGCCGGGTCAACTAGTATAGTTACAAAAATCGAAAACAAAGACATTACAAAAATACTTAAGAACCTGTTTTAATATTTCATAATTACTATATCGTTAGATGTTGCTTAATACGCAGGTGTTTGATGGAAAAACAAATTTAAAACTGATAAACAAATGGTCTCATAATATGATATTTATGTGATACATAACAAAGGTATGCATGTTATTAAAATAGTATTGAAAAACAGTTTTTCCTGCGCATAACAGATTTGATGCCAATTACAGTATAGTAGTTGCTTTTGCTTAGATATAATGAAGACATCCATTTACAGTGACAATTATTGTTCTCGAACTAAATAACTGAACGAACTTATTCGTATTTCATAAGGAACAAACTTAAATATATGTATAAGAAAAATAACTACGAACATAATGTAGTTACGATAGTATCTTTGCATTTTCCTCGAGAATAAACCGAGGAGAGTCCACAATCACAAAGTTAGGGTTAAAATAAAACATTCAGCATAAATAACAAAAACAACTGTAATTTCAAAAAAAAATCGGTAGTATTATTAGTATCTTTGAATTTGATATAAATAAGAGAATATTTCAAAGACGATATTTCTCTACTGATTCAAACAATCGATAGTTAAATGTACCTATGTATATGATATCGATATATATTGGTACATTGGTATATTGTAAAATAAAGTCGCAATATTGGCCTTTTCGACGGAATTATGATGCGTACACGATATGACTCTGTTAATAGGAAGTTCATCGTCAGCGTTCATCGTCGGTCATTACAACACTTAAATTCAGCTTTATACTAATTGGACAAAACATTTAATGATCTGATGGTCATACAACAAAAATTCATTAACTGCATCCATAACATCCTTTATTTGAAAACCTGATTCGGTATGGGTAAGAAGAAAAAGGTATTTAACCCAAGCCGACATGGAAATAGAACAGCCCAATACCAAGTAAACAAGATAGTCAATTCAAGACATAATTGGCTAAATTTACTACAAGACGTTGCTGATACATAAACGCATAATTATGTTTATATAATTCGTACAAAAGTACGTTTGAAACAGACTGTAAATAGGTTTATATTCAAAATTATACCTTGCCGTTGTCAGTCCACGTGAAGCCTTTGAAATGTACGTTCGCTACTAAAAATATACTTCCCTACAACCGCCTCCGATACTCCAGGTACACCTTATGCGTTAGTATGACACGTCTATTTTAGATATCACTTCTATAATATCTATATTGGTCAATAAACTATATGTTTGACCTATTATTTTATCTTGTAACAATAAAATAAAAATAACCTTTACTTCCTGTAACTTGCTTTACACTTTCTTTTTTTTAATTGATAATTAATTAAATGATATCTGATCAAGTAGCATTATCGGCAAACAGGCCTATGTCAGAAGAAAAATATTATGCAAACATGCAAATTTAAAAAAATGTTTATAAAATTGATCTTTGGCCTCGAAAGAAAAATTATTGAGTTTTTTTTTCGAATTTCGAGCTCGATTTACTATTGTTTTGAGGAATTATTAGCAATTAGTTTGATAATATAAGACACTATGTTTTATGAACGAAGAAAACCAAATCAATATATTTAAATTGAATATATTTTGATCTAAAAGATTCTACCAACCAGATTTAAACGAAATGTTTTAGAATGTAGTCTATCTCGCAGTAGCAATGTTACACAACGGCAGTAATCGATAGATCTGTGCAGAATACATCACAGACCTCTTTTAACACTAGCCTGCTTCACATGAACCGATTACAGCACATTGGCAATCGAGTTTGATAAAACTAGTCACCAATAATCTAATAACATTGCCATTACCAAATTGCACTCAATTCACCTTAATGTTCACATTCAGTGTTGCATTGATGGCTGTTTTTATCACGCACCTGAGATTGGCGAAGCTTAGAATTTAAAATCACGTTTCAAAAGTGAAATGGAGTCGAAACTTTCACATTATAATATCGACGCTGTTTTATATTAAAGATAATTTCCCTTCGTTTTATGTAGCTTGGGCAGTAACACGGGCTCACGGCTACACGGTCTAGTTAATAAACTGAAATGTTAAAAAGAACAAGTCTTTGGAACGGGAACGGGCGACACACAAATGTGGATCAAAGGCGCACTTTCAATATTTCAAACAAACTAGATAATAAATGTTTAAAACATTACGTAAACCATTTACTAAACAAATTGAATGCCAGTGTCTTCATTGTATGTTGCCATGTATGTTATCTTCACCTCCTTTCTATGGAGAGGCCTAAATTCACCAATGGGCAATAGCCCATCGGTAAACATCCTAAGGCCTCTCCTAAGGGACGTACCATCAAAGTGACCACTCATCATAGTCGACTCATCGACGAAGCTTGTAACAATCAACAGACAACCATTGAACTTATCTGTGATAACCTATTTGCAGTAAACATGTTTGCGGTTGTCACCGCATACAAGTCGTTTAGTTTGCATGACACTTAACATCAATTTATTGTCTATGCGTCATTTTGACATGGACAAAAGCAGGTCGGAATGCACCCTGTGGATATTGTCATAAAACTTACCTAACGAAAAAATTACGAACTTTAAACGTATTCTGATTATGGAACATCAAGGTGATTTATTAACTTAGCGCTTAGGGGCCTGTACCGCATTACTAGAAGCACACGTCATACAAACTTCGTTTTCCTGTATTGTGCGTACACTCAAATGAAACCTCGTGACTATGTCTACGTCACATGATAGGAACTGAAAATATGTGTAGGAAAACACAGTACACGATTATGACAAATCAATGAATTCATTGTATCAATAACGAGAGTGTGAATGATTTGAAGGCTGCTATTATGCAAACTAAATATGTTTCGTAGGTGCGAGGTAGCGCCCTTGATGAATGTTAAATCATAAATATCTCGTTTCAAGTAAGTCGAGTGTCACAGATATGGCGATTCAATCTTCACTTGATACCCGGGAGCTAAACTATAGCTGAACAAGCAACTTTATTGGGAAGTAGTCACTAATCTATTGATAAAAAGTTCAGGTAAAAAATTTACATAGGTACATATATTTAGTTTATGCCCGCGGCTCTGCCCGTGTATATGTCGGTTATCGCGGCAAATATTATGCCTATGTGTTATTCTGATGCATCAGCTAGATTACTGTAAAGTTTCATCCAAATCCGTTCTGTACTTTTTGCGTGAAAGAGTAACAAACTTTCACGTTTATAATATTAGTATAGATTTATTGGTTACAAAATTTATCGCATTCTTAATGTTTGTGGAAGCCTAATGGAAATAAATAGTGTGTTAGCGGAAAATAGTACTAAGCATTAAACATATTAGCAAAATTCGTGACTTTGAAAAGTTTGGCTTATGATTAGCAGGAAATTGTATAAAAAATGTATTAAAGACATTTTTGGATAATGAAGAAAACACATTTAAAAGTTGCAATAGAATAATATTGCGTAAAAACATATCTATAATATGCGACTTATTAGATAGGCACATCAAAATTAGCACTACCTTCATTTATTAGATGCATGTGATAATTTTTTATACATATTATGTATAATTCAATTAAATTTCATGTATTACCCATTTCCTACAAATTGCTTTATTAATCGTTATTCGATATTCAAAGTTTTTTGAAGTGAAAATTTCTTTGGCCGCGTTAAGTACTTATGGTAGGAGAAAATCTTATGAGTTCGCGTCACGGACATGTTAATGTCACCTAACTTCTTTGGCCGCGTTGAGCACTTTTTAGTAGGTGAAAATCTTATGATTTTGCATCATCGACATGCTAATGTTTGATGTCGATAATTTTAATTTCAACATTATGTGATTTCTAACTTTACACATTAATGTTACAAATAACATTCTAATTTATAACTTTTCACTTCTATTGGCTGTCCTTATGGCTGCCAATTTTGTCAATTTGTTGAATATCAATGTAAACATGGCTAAAAAAAACAAACAGATTCGTTATATTATCTCGTTGATGTAAAGTGGTCAAAGTAGGGGAAGAAACAGTGAAGTAAGGAGAAAACTTTAGAAAGTAAAGTTATGCTGGAAAAACAACGATACTGTGCAAACAAAAACAAGGTATTGAGTTTTATAATAAGTATTTTCAACTTATAGGTTAAAAAAACAACGAACTTCGTTTCAAAAAACAAAAATCCTGGGTATGCAGTAATCAGTTTAGCTCTAAATAATTTATTTGTTTTAACATTTAAACGTTTGAAACATAACTAGGTATTATAAAAAACTGATAACAGCTTTGTAAACAAAATAAATGTGATGAGCTAATAGTTATTAGGCAGGTACATTCATAGCAGGTACAGGCAGGCCTGTCGTTTCGTCCAGATCGTGCTAGTCTTGGTCTTACGTTTTGGTTTTGACGTTTAAGAAAATGATTATTTAATCGAACTCATACAAATAAAATTTAATCACTACAATATTTTTTCCTTTGAATAAATATTGGTAATGACAATTCTCAATTACGTGTATGATGCATCGTTTGAGGCCTCATTAAAAGGCGGGAAGACCAAATTAGGTATGTATTTGGATTTCCAATAACTACGATTATGTTTAAAAAATTAATGGTATTTCTATGGTATTTCCAGGCCGTGCACGACATAGGCATTTAATTGCCAGGCATTGTAAAGTGAATTTCTTTGTCCTAAAGCAAAATAAGCCATTGCAACTCCCAAGGTTATCATAGTTATCGCATGATATGAATGAATTAGACGTGATAAGAGGTACATTATCTGCAATGGTGGGACCAAACACGTGACCGGCGTTGCGATAATACAATTGGGTATATCAATAAAATGATGTGGTATGAAAACAAATCAATGTCATCTAATTTTCACTTCAATATGTTTCATTAAACGGTATTTATTCGATAAATTTCAAGAGATTAATGCTAATTACGGCAGTCAAAGGAACTAATTGTTGTTTTAAACATAATTATAGATTATCCATTACATACGTCTATTAAAACGTGAAGAGAATATTACGAACGTAGGAATATTTGAAGTGTCCGTTCAGAAGAAATGTATTCAGAGTTTAAAACTTATATTAGAACGGTAAAATGAAGCTACGCGCTTCTAGATGTAACCATTGCAGAGTAATTTTAATACACATCAATGAAATAAAGTAAAATAGAATGATGGTCGAAACTATGTCACTACTGTAATATGTTAAACGGCCGCTGGTTGAGTGCTTAAAAGGATCTTTAAAACCGATCCTCGACTTTAATAACATTTGGAAATATGTGAATCTGTTTAAAAATCGCCATTTGTTTAGGGTCATGGAAGACGAAACCGCCCTTATAATATTGTTTTTTCCAGTTTTTCTTCCGTTTTTTATGCACCTGTGAGTCAAAAGACTAGATTTATAAACAAAATTTTTTATGATACCGATATTTCTATCCATATTTATATTCATTGCTTTACCTCTAATTTGGATTATTTCGGCATAGATATGGATTAAACCTGGGAGAAACACATAAGCTACTCTTTATCGCAATAACCGACATACACGCGGGTGGAGCCGCGGGCAAAAAAGCTAGTATACCAAAAAAAAACAACGTATTTATATCTACTTGAAAAAAATGGCAATTTGACGGTAAACTGTAATTGTGTTACCTAAATCGAGTGATTGAATTACAAATAAAAAAATTCTTAAGATTGGCTACAGAATCGCAACAAATGAACTATCATGCTGTATTACATTAGTTAAATGTAGGTTATGAGAACTTGTTTGTGACTATTTCTAAAGTGTACCCGCAACCAAAATTATAGGCATCTCCGACGATTTTGAACATAACTTTCACTTTATGTTTAAAATGACGTTTTACTAATTATATCTTTTAACTTTAGAAAAATTGGGCACTCTAAAACACTATACCAATTTGAATCAATTAATCATTGAATTTGAATTGGGATTTGATGATTTAAGGATAAGAGCGGAGGGAAAAGCCACGCAATACATATCTATCCATACGGAAAGATATTTGTATATTATATTTTGGAAAAAGCCAAATGGAAGGCGCTCATAGCCCAGTTGCACTCGGTGATTAGAAACAATCATCGAGGGTAAGCAACGATGGCGCGGTCAGTACCTGGATGGGTGACCGCTGGTGGCATGTTACCATGAGCGTCTCCGTGATTCGGAGGTCATGTTAAGCAGTCGGTCCCGGTTGTTATCATACGATAACAGTCGTGAAGCTTAGTTGGAGGCCTTCGGGCGGCTTAAAAACATCCAACGGCAATATTTACGTAGCCACAACGTATTCTTGCCAGTCCCCAACCCGCACTTGGCCAGCGTGGGGACGTATGGCCTTAACCCTCTCCTGAGAGGAGACCCGAGCCCAGCAGTGGGACATTATGGGTTGTTGTTTGTTTTTTTTGTTTGTTTTGTTCAAATTCGAACTTTATTTTCAACTAGCAGCCCGCACCGGCTTCGCGTGGGTTTTACACAACACAACATTATAAATTTTAACACGCGCTTAGCAAACATTTCAAGATTAGAACACTTGAGCAAGTCTCTAAATGTAATATAGCCTATGTTACTTGGGGATGATTTAACTTTCTAACGGAAAGAATTTTAAAAATCGGTTAAGTAGTTTCAGAGTCTATTCAATGTAAACAAACAAACAATCAAATCTTTCCTCTTTATAATATTAATATAGATGTATAGATAGTATAGATAAAAATACGTTCTTAAATAGAAATTTAATTAATATTTTAAATAGCAGCACCAGTCCTCTTATTTTACATTGCAACATGAAGACAATCTCGAAGACTAGTGGGAAGTTCTCTATATTTTGTTGAGGGTAAAGCAATTAATTACGAAAGGGAGGTACATAGGGCGAACGATCTTACACTTTTGGATTCTTAAGAGAATTGCTGATGAATCCCAGAAAAGTAATTACTACCAGATACCAGTAATTTTTAAGTAAATACTACCTGCGTACAATGCTGCTGTTTGCTTACATACTCTTAAAATTTACATTTCAAAACAATAAATATAACACAGAATTTTACTTGAATTTCCTGTTTAAATAAGATATCACTTAAAGTAATGGTTTTATCACTAAAACATTGATAATAGCAACACTGCAGTGTATATCTACATCCTTTCTATCTGCTGTTACGTAATGTTTACAATTGAACCACATAACTCTCTGATCTCAAATTATACAAAGTTCTGCTAAGTAAGTACCTAGTAAGTAAAAAAAAAATACAATAGATAGTAGTAACAACATAAACAAATTACACCCATACAGGCACAGAAGATGAAGATGTAATTAAAACAATAATAAATAAAAGTTTTAAAAAACTAAAGAAACACGAGTCACTATACAATTCACTATAACCTCGAAATCTACTGCACGGATTTTGATGCGGTTTTTACCAAAAGGTAGAGTAATTGTTGAGGAAAGTTTTGGTATATAATGTATGTGTTAAAAATAGTGTAGATGAAACGATAAATGAGCTAGTTAATTATAGCTTCAAATGGATATTTGTAAATAAACAAAAAAAAAATTCGGTAAAAATTAAAAGTAATCGTTTTAAAGCCTGCTCTTTAACATTAATACATTTATTTGTATGCTGTCAGTGTGGTGCTTGCTGTCATTTTTAACGATAAGGAAAACTCTATCATTAACATGATAAAAACTTCAGTGTTATAAACAATAGTACATAATATTGTAGGTTTGTGGACAAATTAACATCCTTTAATACTAAGATTAAAAACCTAAGGACTTGATCCTAATAATAAAGATGGCTAAACAGAGATAGAACTAGAAAAGAACACAACCTTATTTTTTACAAATCATTTGAGTTTTTTACAAGACCTCAAGCTTTAATTGAAGTAATAAAAAGAGTGGAAGCATTTGAGCCTCATATTTAATCACACAATAATTATAATTGGTGTATTGTCTAACTACATAAACCAGTTATATGACTCACAGATGAGATTCACAGCTAGGAGGCTATCATTGTAGAGTACAATGTTAATATTGAGTTTTTATATGTGTAGAAAAATAATAGCAAATTTGATCTTCTTGTACTTTGATACTAGACTTAGTCCATAAACTTAAAAGTCACTCAACCAGCTATGGAAAGAGCTATGTTCCTAGTCTCTGAAGGACAAAATTAGGAACGATGTGATTTGTCAGAGAACCAAGGTAACAGACATAGTTCTGAAAGTTAATAGATTGAATTTGCAATGGGCTGGGTCATATATGTCGCAGATCCGATAACCACTGAAATAGACGTGTTCTGGAGTGGAATCCGAGTCTTAGTTAACAAAGTGTGAGGGGCCTCTGTTAAAACGGCGGGAAACATGTATAGGAGAGTGGGAGGAGACTCGATGTTAAAAGCAGCAGACTGAGCTCTGTGGTATGCCTCAGAAGAGGTCCATGGCCAGCAGTGGACTACAAAGGGCTGATGATAATGATGTACTTTGATATCAAAATAAAATAAAGTGTCATTTCATAGTGTCAAAGCACTATCATGACATTATTGGAAAAGTATTTAATTTAAAATTACCTCCCAATCATATTTGTAACAAGCCTAGTACTACAAATATTTCCATAATTTGATTGAGATTATAATATTATGTTACAACCCACCAAATTAAAGGCCATATTTGGTTAATTACTTCAATTAATCACCACTTGATATAATATGTTTACATATTATTATATATTCTAATTGAAATTGAATAAGAATCTTGTAATCATTAAATAATTGTGGAATTTAATAAGGTCTATACCAGCTCAGATTGTATGTACTCAAACTGATTATATGTGTTGTTTAAACAATTTTGTATTGTTTTCTGTAAGATTTAAAGCTGTTAATAGTGGAAAAGTAAATTTACATGGGAAAAGTGCCGAAAATGCAACCTGTGGATGAAGACTAGTTTTCTTTAATGCACTAAGATACAGCACTTATACAGGTTTGCTTAGTCTACAGTCTGTGGAAAATATTTGCCTGATAAGATCTACTACACTACTTATATGTTTTGTTAAAAATTTAAATGTCATTCTTTCTATTACTGAACAAAGATAATCAATGAACTTTCTTTTGTTATACTCTAAAAAAGTATCAGATAAGTAATCTATTGACAACAATTCATATTACACTGATTTGGGACACGGTAGGTTAATTTTGAGTTAAGGTCAATCTTTACAGGAACTACCAGTTGAATTTGAGATTTGGTAATAACAACCTCACATGTTTCACATACAGCTTCCTGATCCCCAACTAGGCAAAGCCTGGGTTACCTTAACCAGAAAACTGATAAACATACTTATATATTTCGAAATACAACATCTTGAAGATAAAACACACAGATTCAGAACAAATGATGTGTTCATCACACAAAGATCTATCGTGAGCGGGTATCAAACAATAACTTCAGGCTTAGCAGTCAGGAACATTAATAATCAGATCCACAGGCTCATCAATTATGGTTATTATATATGATTTGATGTACGTTATAAACTATTTACCACTTTAGGGATTAAAATGGTCATTATACAGTTCAAACTGCTGGGAATTGGAATGATTATGTTAATAATATAGAATTACATAGATGTGATAGGTCTGATAAATTTCACTCACACAACAATTTAAAAGAGGCTCATTTGTCAATCAAATTGATGATTATTTTTATTTTAAATGAATTTTGTGTGTACTTTTAATGTCTTATAAGTAGTAAATACACAGTTAATCTCTAAAACAATTTTAAAGACGCCTAAAGATTTCAACTCTTGGTCTCATAAATGCATATATAATTTTGACATCATATTTATATACGTATATTTTGTAATAATACAAACCTAGATATTAAAAGTGATAGCACAAATCTCCTAAATTCTTATGTTTTAAGTAAATACTTAAAAGTTAAGATTGAGAGAAAATATTTACTTTAGGTATGAATTTGATTATTTCTAATTCTTTTAAAGCTCAACTCTTAAACTAAAAGAATCCTTCCTACTGAGAAACATCAAATATTTAAGACTTACCTTGAAGGAGCTGTGAACTAGTGTTTCATCAAGATCAATGACCATACACTTTTTATGCATATCCTGATGTCTCACTGGTGGCAACAATGGTCGGGGTTGATGCTCCGACATGACCAGGAGCGGGGGCGAAGCCCTGCCATCAATGCTGTTCGCGCCATTGCTACCGGGTGGGCCTTTGCCGCGCCCTCCACGCCAACAACATAATAGGGATCTGAGGAAACCGCCGCTTCCGCTGGACTTTTTACTGCCCAACGGAGTAGACCCAGATACTGGCGTACCATCTCCTTCATTATGCTGGCCGCCAGGGGGTGACCCTAAAACAACCATTGCACATCAGAACACTAAACACAACAGCACACTCACGGAGGCCTTTATTGATATCAAAAGCGGGACTAGAAAAGAGAAGTTCTCAAGGTTGCCGTTTATGTTATCGCGTCCACACGAACCAATTGTTTACCTCAAAGCACACGCACACGGAACGAAACCAATAAGTACGAATCAGTCACTAATCCGTTAATTTAACATCGGTCACGAATAGCAAATATTTACGAGTTGTAAGAAGGTAACACTATACGCTCTAATTTGATACCAGTAGGTAACAGGTGTAATTCGGTTGGGGTTTACCTCTGTCGGATCCATAATTGTTTAATTGCTCGTCATCCCGTGACACCTGAGTTATAATGGACGATGCGTCCATTTAAACATTTGTTTTTGGCCCTAAGACAAATGGCAACAGAGTTTTTGTAAAATTTTAACACCATAAAACTATTTTTTATCTCCCTTCTATCTTACAAAATGGCAGGCTCTTGGCAAATACCAACTTCAAATGTGGCCAACACATAAAACTTTTATAGTCGTACTACTCTTTCTATCACGGGTTTTATAAGCAAGGAGAAGCGAAATGACAATACTGCATGCACTGTATACTTCGTATTTCGTAAAGTTGCTACTTCTGTCAACAGACAAAAATAGTATAAGTAACGTTCAGAAAAAGTAACACTGACAATTTTGAAATATGTTACTAATAATTTAAGACTTTTCGTAATATATTTACGTAATAGAATTTAGACAGAATTAAAAAAAACAGATTGGAATAATTTTCTTTTGGGTGGTTTGTTAATTACTACTACTATCAATATATTTCAGTTCAGATTTTTTTTATTTATTCTATAACCCATTATATACTCTATAATTAACTGTCTTTCCATTAGTGATGTTACAATGTGTTTAGGCTTCTGTTGAAATCAATGCAAATGAAATTGAATTTGAATCGATTTTTTAAACTAAAATTAATCATCATCAGCCTATCGCAGTCCACTGCTGGATATAGGCCTCTCCAATTTCACGCCACTTAGTTCGATCTATGGCTTCTCGCATCCAGCTCCTGCCAGCCGTCTTGCGCAAATCATCGCTCCACCTGGCTTTTGGACGTCCTACACTACGTTTGCCGAGACGCGGTCTCCACTCAAGAACTCGTTTACCCCAACGGTTATCGGTTCTTCGGCAAATGTGGCCAGCCCACTGCCACTTCAGCTTGCTAATCCTGTGGGCTACGTCGATGACCCTGGTTCTTTGTCGGATCACCTCGTTTCTAATGCGATCCCTTAGAGAAACGCCGAGTATAGACCTCTCCATAGCACGCTGAGCGACTTTGAACTTATAGACCAGACGAACCGTAAGTGTCCACGTTTCGGCTCCGTATGTCATTACGGGTAGGATGCATGCATTGAAGACTGTCGTCTTTAGGTACTGTGGGATCGACGATGAGAAGACCCGACGAAGTTTCCCAAACGCTGCCCAACCTAGCCGGATTCTTCTGTTCACCTCGTCCTCAAAGCTGTTTCTACCTAACTGCAAAGCCTGCCCAAGGTATACATATTTTTGAACAACTTCAAGAACGGCACCGCGTACCGCAACCGGTTCCGGCAGTACATGTTCATTGAACATGACCTTGGTCTTGTCCAAGTTCATCCGTAGGCCGATGCGCACAGACGAGTCAACCAGGTCGTTCAGCATCTGTTGTAGGTCCCGCAGCGTTTCTGCCATGATGACGATGTCATCTGCAAATCGCAAGTGAGAGATGTATTCGCCATTGATGTTGATACCGCGCCTTTTCCAGTGCAGGGTCTTAAACAAGTCCTCCATTGCATTAGTTTATAATTTCGGGGATATAACGTCCCCTTGTCTCACTCCTCGATGCAATGGTATGGGTCTTGTATGCTGATCCTGTACTTGGACGGACATAGTAGCGGCTATTTATTTATTTATTCTACATCATGCGCTTAACTTACATTGGCAGACTTAATAGCTAAGGCATTTTTTATATCATTTTACAGACATTATTAAATAGAACAGTTCTCTTTTGTTACCCTAAGTTAGTATGAATTAAGTTAGTTAGTTCTTGGTTTTCTTTTTATCGTCTCATCTCATCTCTCAGCTCATGTTTATTAAAAATGACATCATTTCGACACTTATTAGCCTTAAACAGTGCAATGCTGAACAGAAGTATTTCAAAGAAAGGCTTATGTTACAATAATTTTAAATACATAAAAACTGTCTTTGAAGCTAATTTATAATTTACCTTGACGAGCATTAACAAAGTTATAGTTAAAGACAAGGAATATATTTTGATATCTTAAATTAAATATTGGTTAGACACGCTCTAGATTCCTAACGCTGGTGAATATTAAGCTATTATTAAATTGATTCATTTCCGGTATAGTAGCTGCTGTTATTGTTCCATTAAAACGATTTCCGATTTTCTCTTGTTGTTACTATGAATTTCAATAGAAATGTCTTTAGAAGTTCTAGCTAATTTAAACAATCATTTTTTGTAGATACTACTACCAATACTGCAAGTAATATATAAACCCTAGTTGAGTACATATTTATTTAGCACAGTGATTTAAATACCGCTTTGTCGTAAAAATATAAACAAATTATGTTCACTTTTAGTATATCATGATGATAAAATGAAAAAAGTTAGGGATCTGACTATTCTCATTTCAATTTAATTATACTATATATAATACTTTTTTTATATTTATTTCGTTATCTATAGACTAAATTTAGCAAATTTTAAGGATAAAAGTTTAGATTAAAAGACACATAGAGTCAACTCGGTTTCAATCGATTCCAAAGGTTTCGTGTGCTCAATGTGTTCATGTCATCATCACTAGTATCTTGACTTGAATGAACTGCGAACTGATAACTGTGTGTGAGGTGAAGAGAAAAAATCTGAGTGCTGTGTCCACTTGTCAAAGAGTGTGATATTTTATTTGTTTCGTTATCTTGAAAAAAGAGCTTTTTACATTGTGTGCACCAATGTGAATACTTAACTTACACTCTATTGTTTACTTCGCGTATTATTTAATACTAAAATGGCGAACAGAGATCCAGGCCCTATACCTAATAGATGGCTGAGATGTCCACGCAAGGCGAATGGTCTGGTGGCAGACAAGTTCTTAGCTTTTAAGACACCTTTGGGATCCCAATTCAATGAACAAGTACCTGAAGAAAACCGTTTCACACCAGCCATGTTAATGGCATACACAAAGAGCATGAAAGTAAGTGTTTTTTGTGATCAGCTGTTTTATTTTAATCGTAAGCAAATAATTTTGATAATTTCCCTTGACTAGGGTTAACACTATGAATGTAAATGTTCTAAATAAATGATAATCCTTTAATTTAAAAAATGCCACACAGAATTGTTAGTTATGCCAAGTTTTCAATTGTAAAATTCTATTTATAGTTTATGAATTGTCATTTATATCACAAAGTTTTTGGTTTACACCTAAGAGTTTTATATAAAATATATTTATATAAGTAGCTATCTAGTACAAGCTCTACTTAATTCGGGTCTAGGAGGTGAGATTGTAGTAGAATATTATTACTTTTGAGGGTAAAAAAATACAGGGGAGTAACAGAAAGACTATCTTGACTATTTATAATTTCTATCTTCAATTATTCTTTTTATATTTAAAAAGACTAAGAACAGAATGCCTTTTTAGATCATGCATTAGAAGAAACAGTAATGAAAGTACATAAAATCTTTTTTGTTTTATGTTAGTTTGCTTTTCAGGTGTAAAATTTTTTCTTCAAAAATGTTACTTTTTCACAGTACCATTTTTAATTATGCATTTGATAGATTATTTTTTCAATTCATACATTGTTATTCTTAGCTTTTATAGTGGTCCTAAACCTACCCCCTTCTATGCAGAGGCTTATATCTGTTAGTTAATTATTCAAGGCTGTTGACAATGATGACATTATTATAGTGTTACAAATAAACACATTTTACATTGAAATTAGAAATCCCACCAGAGAAATTCATAACATATGAGCTGGCTTGAACAAATTATCCATGGCTTTACAAAATGGTGGTGTTTTTCATTCTTTGTCACTCATCCTCCACTTCTGGGAGTTCTTAAAACCCATGTGATACTGCTAATTATTGAGTTGCAGTGTAGTTCCATAAAGAAGGAAGACCTTTATAATTTTTGTGTGGTGGTCACATTTAATGTAACTATTTTATGAGTTACCTTCAGTTATTTGTGAGTTTGTCAGATGTAAATTTTAAAAGTAGTAATGCATTGTTTCAACTCTTATAGATAAAACTTGGTCTATGGATAGATCTGACAAACACAAGTAGATTCTATGACAAGAAAATGGTTGAAGAAGCTGGATGTAAGTATGTGAAGATGCAGTGCCGAGGTCATGGAGAAACACCATCACCTGAACAAACTAGGTAATTATTAAGATAATGAATAAATACCTATTGGTTTTGAAGTGACTTCTGTGGCCGAGATGAGCACTCTTTAGGTGAACAAAAATTATGGAACTCGTGTCAACATCTTCAAGCGATTTCCATGATACCTAGTGAAAAGTGTTTTCTAAGAGCATAGAGCGCTCTTTGAGTGAACAAATTATATTATTATTAGCTTTCGCCCGTGGTTTTGCTCACATTTAATAAAATGTATCTATATTACATTAAATACCTCCAAGAATATGTGTACAAAGTGACATGATGATCAGTTAAGTAGTTTTCTCGTGATAGTGTAACAAACAAACTTAGTTTCATCCTATAATATTTAGTATTGTTTTATTTTATTATACCCTATAATATTTAGTATTGTTTTATTTTATTATACCCTAAAATATTGATTTTATAATCAATTTTGATTATGATCAAAGATAAAGGTTTAATTTGGTCACCAACGCTTCTTTACAAACCAAAAGTAATTTAATAATCATAATTGAATAGCTCCTTGATACAATTTACAAAATACTTAGTTTTCACTTCTATTGGCAGTCCCTAAAGACAGCCCAGCATTCTTTAATTATATTGATTAGTTAAGCCATGCAACTTAGTCTGCATCTTTTTTCAATCGTGCTCGGGTCATATTGGTCTCAGAGTGATGATCCTATCTTAGGTACACCAGCATTATGCACATGTATATTAAAAAAATAGGAATATATTTCAGATATACAATATAGTTTCGGAGTTCATCATAAACAACAATGTGACACAAATTGTATATAACAGATAGGATTAGAACATAATGTTTTCATTGAGTGGTATAGTGGTTAGTGATCCTGACTGCTAAGCCAGCGGTTATGGATTTCATTCCCACCTAGGACAAATAATTGTATGAAGAGCGACAATGAGCATCATTACTAGTTCTGTGTTGGGTGTAATTTATGTTTTTATAAATATATTTCTTAAATAACACTCAGTATATATATGAATATAATTATCAGTCTGGTAAGTGGTTAACATAGTACAGCCTCTACCTATAGTGGGATCAAGTAAATTCAGTAGGATGTGTCAAAGTATTAAAATTGTTATGTATATCATAAAATGTATATGATTCAGTTTGAATACTGAGTAAATAAATAAACTTGAGCAATTTTAGTGTTTTGATGGAGATAAATTAAATGAGAACCTGATTCCAATTAATCTGCTATAAAGACAATTTCTTTTTTAAATGGTCTATATGGAGTCCAAGACACATTTAAATACCAAAAATATTTTTTCAGGGAATTTATTGCTGTAGTAACTAAATTTGTACATCAGAAGCCATTGGAGATGATAGGCGTACATTGTACGCACGGGTTCAATAGAACAGGATTTCTACTTGTGTCATATATGGTGGAGCAACTGGACTGCAGTGTTGATGCAGCTATAATTGAGTTCGCTCGGATGAGGTAAATATATTGTATCTATATGTACCTGTTAGCTGAAAAAAAATTGTGAAATATCAATCAACCACAGGTTCCAAGCTTTTGTACAGTAATCTATTGCCAATCACTGCTGGACGAAAGTCTCCCCCAAAGAGCGCCAACCATCTTGGTCTTGGGCAGTCCGCATCCATCCGCTGTCCGCTACTTTCCTCATCATCAGTCCATCGAGCCGCAGGGAACCCTATACCAAGTTTGCCTAAACGCTATCTCCACTCTAGCACCTTTTGATTTTATACTGATATTTTTTTAGAACTTAATTGGTCAGGATATAGGGCTTGTTCAATACGTCATTATTTTCTTAACATGAATGGACGTTATTGTTCATCGTTCCGAATGGAACGGTTCTGGAAGGTTCCTTCTTTCTTCTATATGCCCTTAAAATGTATGTGGAATTAACAACTTAGCATAAAATAATTGTTCACAGACCTCCTGGTATTTACAAGCAAGATTATTTAGAGGAGTTGTGCCGACGGTATAGCGAGGTTGAGTTCACTCCACCTGCCCCAGAATTACCTGATTGGTGTAACGGTAAGGAACGCAATGCATTAACGGTAATTATTTATAAATATAGACACGTAATTATTCCTTACTAGCTTTTGCCGCAGCTCCGCCCGCGTGTATGTCGGTTATCTTTTNTTTATATTTAAGCTGCCAAAATGACTCTGCCCTGCCTGATGGAAAGCATGAGCAGAATCCAAGAGTGGTGGTCACCATCCTCAATGCGAAAAAGAACAATGCAGCATGGTGACCCACACTATGGCGGCCTGGGGGGAAGGGGGATGGTGAGGGAGATAGGGGGCGTTGGATCGGGGTATGGGCCTCCGGTATCCTCACTCACTCGATGAAACACAGCGTAAGCGCTGTTTCACACCGGTTTTCTGTGAGGCCGTGGTATCACTCCGGACGAGCCGGCCCATTCATGCCGAAGCTTGGCTCTCCACGGTAGTATTTATCGCGGTAAATAGTACAATACATTGTATTGATGCATCTGCAGACTGATGTATCTGATGCACATACGTGCATAATACGTAGTATATTTTGCAACTGAAGTTTACCAGTTATAAAACCTGATATTTATTATTTATCATGTCTGATTGTTTGGAAATCAATACTGTTTACTTGTAGTCATAACTCCTTTCACATAAATGATATATAACAGGTTTCAAATTCATTAAAAGTATAATAATGCTGAAACCCTATCTATCTGTTTTCTCAATAACGATTGCTGTACATGCTTGTGACTACTAGAAGTAACGGCCTAATATTGTTACGTGTCAGGGTTCAATGAATTTGAGAAGAAAATCTTCGGATTTGTAAAATAAACTTTATTTAAAAAAAACTTTTAATATAACTTAGAATACTAGTCTTTATTTGTCGCTGAGGTCGCTAGGTTAATCACTGTTATCACTCGGATAACTATCGCACTGTAGCTCAAACTGAACTGCGGCCCGCGAGACGTCCATTTATACCACATGCCGTTATTACTGGTGCATTCTAGTACATACTACATACAAGATGGTTGTCTGGTTCCAATGCAACGGCCGCAATCGATCGGCCGCGCGACTTTTAATCTATATTCGACACTGTAAATATCAATATAAGGTTCATTGTTCTGTGCTTAAAGAAATCACCGTAAACTTTCGGGATGTTTAGGCATATGTGTATGTGTGTTGTTCTGGAATAATCTTTCTTCGTAACAATATGTTTAGGTATTGTCTGATACACGATTTTAATTGTGTATAAATAAAGAAATATTTCGCGCATCTAACACACAACACCATCTAGTTCCAAACTAAGCAGAGCTTCTATAAGGGGTACTAAATAACTGATAAAAATAATAATACATTTTATTTAGGAATCAAACCCGTGACCTCAAGTAAAAAAATAATATAAATTCTGTTTTTAGAGGAAGAAGAAGAAATTGATGACGATGTACCTAGTAATAGCAGCAATGCACAAAGTTCGTCACAATCACATTCTTCAGCATCTGGGTAAGTACCCCGGCACGTGTTCCTTACGGAAAATAGAATATACATTGCGTTTCAAATAAGAATGGGACTGGAAATCCTTATTCCGTGGGAGAGCCACGGTTCGATACGAATGGCCGTGTGCAAAGCGGTGTGAAAAAGCGCTTGCGCTTTGTTTCACTGAGTAAGTAAGGATATCGGAGGCCCATACCCTAACCAAGTTTGGTAAAAACTGCATAAAAATCCGTGCAGTAATTTTTGAGTTTATCACGAACAGGCAGACAGACAGACGCCGCGAAGAACTTTGTTTTCTAATATGTAGTGTGTATAAAAGAAATCTTAAAAAAATATAGAATGGTTAGAGGATACTTTCGATCTGATAGTAAGTTCTAATAATTAAAAAGTATAAATAAAATATTAATATATGCTACTTGCGGTCAGCTCTTAGTTAATTGTCGGGGGTTCGGTCTCCACAGTCTGGGTGTACGTTGTAACGGTTGCATAATTGACTGTAAGGTCCCTAGTGACACAGAATATTATAGTTTTAGTTGGGTAATTACCAATAAAAAAGTAAATACAATTCAAGTATATATTTAAGTTCGTTAATGAAGTTTAATAAATATCCTGCTTATATTACAGCCGTCAGAAGAAAGGCAGAGGAAGAAAGGAGACAACTCACAAAAAGGAGATTTTCATGCCCGAGGTCCAAGGTGTGAAGCCATTTGACACTCAACCACGGCTCAGTGAGGTTCAGAAGAAAGTCCAACTATTCTGCAGGTGGAATACCACAGGGTTCCCAGGCTCACAGCCTGTGTCAATGCAGAAAACAAATCTGTGGAAGTTGAATGAAAAACCTTATAGAGTGTCATGGAAAGCAGACGGAGTAAGGTATGGAAAAATAACACCACAGAACCTTTACTTTTTATCGGTCGTGTCGGTACGACGTAATGTTACATTACTATTTAACTATTAAATTTTTGCGACATTCCAAATTATTATTAAGTACAGATTTTCGGTTAAAATAAAGTGAAATAATATGGACAGATCACATGATAAAGAATTATAAGATTACACTTTGTCAACACTCCACACCACTGTTCATCTCGTGTGGGTATCGTAAGGGAGCAAACTACTAGACAACAGAACAACAAAGCGAAGTAAAACTAATAATAAATGCTATGCTAATCGGTGTTAGCCCTCTCCTGAGAGGAGTCCCGAGCCCATAAGTGGGACGTTATGTTTTATTGATGATGTTGGACACCAAACAACATCCATACTCAGAACAACGACCTGTGGTTCACGCAATGTTGTTCCATGTGGGATTTGAAACCACAACACTTGTCACAGTAGAAAGTATTGCCTGGCCGGTGATATAGAGCAGGCTAAAACCTTACCTGAATTGGATAGACTTCTTCCCTTTATATTAAATTATGCTTCTGTAACTGCCTCGTTGGTCTAGTGGTTAATGTATACGACTGCCGATCTAGAGGTCTCGAGCTCGAATCCTGGGTTGGGCCAAAAGTGTTATTGAGTTTTTCTTATTATAGAAATACTTAATAACAGTTTGAAGTTTGGAAGTTGTAGTCTGAACCCCCAGTGCCTTGGAGAGCACGTAAAGCTTTCGATCCCGCGCCTGATCTCCCCGATTGAGAAACCCCTTGTGGCCATAATCGGTTAGGAAAACATTATTATTAAATTATATTTTATTCTATTAAATTTAAATGTCTATTTTTATATAGGTTTATGATGTTAATAGACAAAGAAGACGAGGTGTATATGCTCGACAGAGACAATTGCGCGTTCAAGGTGCCCAACCTCAAATTCTTTCACAGGAGTGACTTGAGGAAACATCTCACAAACACTTTACTTGATGGTGTAAGTTTACTATGCAAACCATCCGTGGGAGAGCCACGCTTCGGCATGAATGGGCCGGCTCGACCGGAGTGATACCACGGCCTCACAGAAAACCAGTGTGAAACAGCGCTTACGCTGTGTTTCATCGAGTGAGTGAGGATACCGGAGGCCCATACCCCAATCCAACGCCCAGGCCGCCATAGTGTGGGTCACCATGCTGCATTGTTCTTTTTCGCATTGAGGATTGTGACCACCACTCTTGGATTCTGCTCATGCTTTCCATCAGGCAGGGCAGAGTCATTTTGGCAGCTTAAATATAAAAAAAAAAAAAAAAAACATTTTAAAAGTTTAAATTTAAGATTAACGATATTATAAAATATTATTTTGAGCGAATGATACAATAGATATATATGTATATATAAGTACGAGACAGTAGTTTCCTCAACCTCAGTCTCAATATAACAAGACTTTATCTGAATACACCATTTTTAAATACACCACCACCACTTTTGAATACACCATTTTTAATATGACCCGGCGAACTTCTTACCGCTATATTCTTTTTCGTAAATGTTTTCTAAATTTTTCAAAAACTTGTTTTAGTAATTATGCCCGCCTCAGCTTCCAAAAACGGGTTATTTTTTAATTTTTACCAACCTTGCACTAACAATAACGATCAAAACGATTTATCCACTTTGGTGCAGTCGATCGGAAGTTATGAGCGTACATACATTTCGGCAGTTCATTTTTATTTATTTACTAGTTGACCCGGCGAACTTCCTATCGCCATATTTACATGTCTGTCACAATCATGAACGCTAAAAAAACTATTTAAATTGGTGCAACCGATCGGAACTGAGGCGCCTACGTACATTACGGCGATTCATTTTTATTTATATAAATAATACATGAAGATCACGACAAACAAGCAAACAGGTCACATGATGGTGACTATTTGTGTTTTTGAACTTCTGCGACGCAAAAGTCGAACTCTCCCATAATTGAGGGGTTTGGGCTTCGGTACTTCTCTTACTTTATCATTCAGACTGAGCCGACCTATTTGTACTGAAACATGATTCTGTGTGCTATTACTAAATAAGAGAAAAACACGAGAGTTATTTTATTCATATCTTTCAGGAAATGGTTATAGATGAATTGGACGGTAAAAAGATACCTCGTTATTTGTGCTACGACATCATATGTTTAAATGGAAATGATGTTAGCAAAATGGAGTTCTACCCGACAAGGTTGACCATGATTGAAAAAGAAATTGTAAATCCAAGGTAAGTGGTTTTTTTAATCTGCGCTTGATTTTTTTGATGAAAGTGGGAATACTATCTAATAGAATATAGGTCTGAACTTTTGGCTCATATTATTATATGATTTTTTTTAAAGATAATTCACGTATTACGAATATACATCTTGTGACGCCAGGGAGTTTACGAATATACACGAATAAGACACAAATTCCTCACCTATGGCCTTACATATGAACTTAGCCCTCTCCTGAGAGGGCTCCTCTCCCGAGCCCAGCAGTGGGATGTTATGATGATGGACACAAAGAACAACCAGACTCAGAACAATACAAGTGACAAGTGTTGTGGGATTTGAACCCACAACACTTGTCAGAAAGTGGCGTGGCGACCACTTAAACCATTAGGTCAACCATGTAATCAATCTATATATTACATTAGTAAGCGTTTACTCTTGATTAGTTCTTTCCCAACATATGTAATAATACCCTACAATCCGTAAAGCAGAGAAGTGACCACTCAAACTTTATAGGAATAGTTATTTAAATGTAAACAGAAGAAAACAGTCCAGCATCTTTCTTTGTCAATTAATTTTATTAACTAGAGGTTTATGACTTTTTATTTGTAGACTGAAAGCGATGGAAGCGGGTCTGATAATTAAACACCACGAACCGTTCAGTGTGAGACTTAAACAGTTTTGGGAGTTGCCCATGTCTCGACAGCTCTTAGGGGAAAAATTCGCTAAACAGTTGCTCCACGAACCCGATGGACTAATATTCCAGCCGGCTAAAGAGGTAAACTATGTTTTTTTTTTAATATTATTATCCATAAATACATACAATCACACCTGTTTCCCAGAGAGGTAGACAGATACAATTGATACCCACTTACTACTTTCCTGACACCTCTTTCGCTTCGTACACATTCATCAAATGCGGTCGTTTCCTGATGCTCTTCACATTACCCTTTTACCAATTTGGTCGGTAAATGTTTGCCCGGGGACGACCTCTTCTGACACTTCCACACACATTCGCACTATAAATTCTTTTCGTGAGTATATATGATCCATCTCTTCTAAATGGTGAAACCATCGAAGCATGCCATTTTCAATCCTTGTAGCGATAAGAATTATACTGGAATTGTAAATAACTAGTATTGGTCAAACACCTAGGTATTGGTAAAAAAATAAATAGTACACAGCACCTGTATGTTTAAAGAGCTGTCCATTAAACGTTGATCGTAAATGTCTTTGCACAAGTCTTTGAAATTCTTGGGTTTCGTCTACTATAACATCTATGTATTAAACATATAAACTTTCCTTCTGGATCAATCTATCTATTACTGAAAACTGTATTAAAATCTGTCAAGTAGTTAAAAGATATAAACGAACAGACATCAGAAGCGATACCAATTTAAATTATTTAAAAATAATCTCAAGTAATATACTTTGATATTTTTCAGCCTTATGTGCCAGGGCCGTGTGAAGATGTTCTTAAATGGAAACCGGATAATATGAACAGTGTGGACTTTAGATTAAGAATTGTAACTGAAAGTGGCTTGGGGTAAGTTCAAAAATGTTACCTACTTTATATTTAATGGCTCTGAATGTAATCTTGAACCAACACTGATAACAAGTTACTTTTATTACCAGGCTGGATACCATAGTATCCAGACTATTAATAAACTCAAAGAATTACTGAGGCCAAATTGACCAGACTGATATCAAAATCTCACAAAACATTAATCTTAACAGTTTTCCATTGCTTTTCACCAGTAAGGCTATGGAACCCTAAGTTCCCCTCTTCGTGATCCTAGTCAATAGTATGAATCGAACTCACGACATTTGGTTTCGCAGTCAATAGTAATAACCAAGAACAACCAAGTCTTTGTAAATATTGTTGCACAAATGTTTTTTACTCCTTGTTAAAATACCTTGCGTGTATAACGTAATAGCTTGTTTTAATTTCAGGTTACTACCTACAAAAATAGGTAAATTATTCGTGGGCAAACCAGAGAAACTGTTTTCGACAATGAAAGTGTCCAAGAATATGAAACATCTTGATAATAAGATAATCGAGTGCAAATATCAGGACGGTCGATGGCAGTTCATGAGGGAACGTACTGACAAATCCTTTCCAAACGGTTTTGAGACTGCAAAATGTAAGTATCTACTTAATTTATTTTTATTTAGTACCGTAGTAGTAGACTAACAGACAGACTATTAGTAATTTCTTCGTAGTAATATTTCCTTATTGAGTTTAGTTCCTGTGTGATGATGATAAGTATGCTATAAGAAACACTATGACACAGTGTCATTCAAATCAATTTCAAGGTTTCTGTCAAGATCAATAATCATTAGACCAATATCGTCACGTCACATCGACAGCCTTCAACAGTCTATTCTAGGACACAGGTCTGTCCATAGAAAGGAGATTTTAGCTTATCATACCAAACTGCCTAGACAGGTTGGTATAAAGGTTGTATCAAGTTTTTCTTCTCTTTGCAATGATATTGTTCTACAAAACTTACTCTCGTAATCGCGTTTTACGACACCCAGGGGATGAATAGGGGAGGTGATACTTTGTATCTCTAATCTCACGGAAAGGCCATACGACCAACTAGACAATGAAATTGATGCACTGAATGACTGCACGGTTGGCTTGTTTAAGCGTTTAGTAGTTACCAAAATGATTCTACTGACTGCTTTGCCTGATGGAAAGCATAAGCAGAATCCAAGAGTAGTGGTCACCATACCGCAGCATGGTGACACACACTATGGCGGCCTAGTGATGCTTCTGCATCATTGGACTTTCTGCGCCAAGTGTGGTGGGTTCAAATCCCACTTGGGACAACACTATGTGTTCCACAAATTAATGTTCTCAGTCTGGGTGTTCTTTGTGTCCAATGTTTGTAAAGTCCCCCGACACAGGATGTAAATTCTTAATGCGGGAGTTGTTCTTTTAAGATAAGAAAATTAACATTAATTTGGAACAAATATATAAAAGAAATTATTTTTTCAGCTGTTTGCCAGAGTATACAGGAGCCAGTAACAAAAGAGATCCTATTAGACTTCATAGACAATCACCGGTTCCACGACGATTCTGACGTGACGCCTCCACCCAAGCGCATGCGCCGGTAGCCACGTCTCCTCACTGTACATAGTATTAGGCATTGTCTCATTGTCGATATTGCTTGTCAATCGTTTTTATGGCACCTCAACCCTTGTCTACTACTAAAAGTATTCAATATTATTTTAGAAGCTATTAAAAATCAGTAGTCGTTCTATAATTGAGGAATACTGAAATACAGTCAAAATATATCAGTGCCACTATTAATTTAAGTTGTTCATGTACTACAACGTAAGTATTATGTAAGTACTACATTTTGGATAAGATAAATCATTGGCAAGTGAAACAAAGTTTTTGAAATACCTATCTATTAAATATATAGAATATTTATGCCCTGTGGATTAGGGTCGATGTTCTTTGCATGTTTTATTCAACTACCCACTTTTTTTTCTCAGAAAATATAATTTCGACTTTTTTACAATGCCTGCAACCATCAACTCACTCTCATCCCCAGAAACAAAGCCATTTACACCCCAAGAAACTGTTGCCAAGATAATAGTTTGTTATACTGTTTTTTAAAGTTGTTTATGAGAATATTAACATTTGAATAGAATTTATTTTTATGTACACGAAATATTTCACCTGTTAGTTCTCTGCTGCCCTCATTAGGCAACTCAGTAATGGAATACGTAGTGGGATTTTGAGGTGGTCTTTTGTACAATTGCTTCTACAATAAATGCCAGTGTAAAACAAAAATCCCAGAGACACAATATCTCACAGGTAATATCGGAAATAAATGTCCTGGCTTAAGAATCGCTTGTTCTATGTATGTATCGAGATGTTGATAGTAATTGTATAAGGCGTTGTAATCATAAGATCTTAAACTAAGACTTATTAAAGACTATTATGTATCGTTTTATTGAAACATTACTTTTATTTCATAATCACGTTGTAATATAACTTCACATATCTCAAGCACGATTGTTAACCAAACTGCTGACTGTCTGAACCTTTTTTTTTTTTATATTTACGCCACCAAAATGACTCTGCCCTGCCTGATGGAAAGCATGAGCAGAATCCAAGAGTGGTGGTCGCCATCCTCAATGCGAAAAAGAACAATGTAGCATGGTGACCCACACTATGGCGGCCTGGGGGGAAGGGGGGATGGGGATAGGGGGCGTTGGATTGGGGTATGGGCGTCCGGTATCCTCACTCACTCGATGAAACACAGCGTAAGCGCTGTTTCACACCGGATTTCTGTGAGGCCGTGGTATCACTCCGGTCGAGCCGGCCCATTCATGCCGAAGCGTGGCTCTCCCACATTACAAACAAAAAACCTGCTGTCCAGACTCAACTTAAAGGTATATTTAGAAATAAATAAAGTGTTTATCAGCTATTCGGTAAAAATAGTACAGTCTTCATCTAGTTTGTAATCAGACGCCGTGTGTGAATGATTCGGCTTGAAGTTGAGATCTGGGACACACTGTACATTATACTAGCTGAGCTGTGTGATAATTTTACCCCGTTTTTTGAAACATTCTTCACTGGTGCTCCGCTCTTATTGGCGTTAGCGTGATGATATATGTCCTTTATGGACTATCTAACACTTATAACATTTTTCAAATCGGACTAGTAGAAGTAGTTCCGCGAGATTAGCGTGGTCAAGCCAACAAACTCTTCAGCTTTATACGAGTTAGGTTCATTATAGATAAATCATACTTACGCAGAACAAATTATCGCGCTCATAATAGAACTATTAGTCCCGGGTGGGAATTAAACCCATGGCTTAGCAGTCATCGGTGGATAACTGCCCACTAGAGAAACATACCATTTTACCTTTAAAGCTGGTTAATTCGTCCGTGCGTTTTACATATAACTGATCCTTTATTACTGAATCATAATAATAAGGCTTAAATATTCAGTTGGTAGAAATTTCGAATATTTTTGAACTTTCAAAATCCACTTGTGACGTCATCCCACCGGGATTTGTGGCAAGGGGGTATCGGAATGGAACCAACTAAATTCAAACGGTGTACTACTCTGCTCCTAAAATAAGAGGGATTTGAGAACAGCTGTTATTATAATATACATCAAGACAGTATATAATATAACTAACTCGGTTTATCTTTTGGTTGCTTAAGGTAAGTCAAATATTTTTTATCAAATAAACTGTGACGATCCGATCAAAAATTAAAGTCTTAAAAGAACTTCGGTGTTCCATGAAAATTATGAGACATTTCTGGCGTTAAGAGTTATTATAAATAAATAATTATTTATTTTGAAATATAAATTTATTGCCAACACGTTGGAACCGAAAAGAACCCCAATATGTAAAAATAGATATATATAAAAGAATGTAAATCACTTTATGATCATAAACTTACAACGTTAAAATCACAATGAAACTTCTACGGTGTTTCGTCATTAATTTGGGGGACTAGGGTAAGACAGCAGAGGATAGGATTGGGAATACAATAATTTGTACTTATCTAAATAATGCAACTAGGTTTTTGGAATATAATTTACACAAATTCATGAAAGATACAAAAATACTTTATTTACCAAATTGAAAAGTATAGTACAGTAGTTCGTTTTATTATCTAGTTAGAATACAAAATTAATTTAGTGACTGAAGTGATTAAGCTAAATGATTAAATAATCTGTATTAGTGAGTAGCAACTTATTTACCTACCATAAAAAATGAAGTGTTACGTATGCATTATCTTTAACGTCATTAATTCGACTATCGTAGTATCGTAAATCCAAAGAACAGGTTTGTACATAAGTTGTCGTGTGTCTATCTATGCATGTGTGTGTCTGTCTATATGTGTGCGTGCCCATGAATATATGTGTGTGTGTGCCCATGAATATATGTGTGTGTGTGCCCATGAATATATGTGTG
Source organism: Hyphantria cunea (assembly GCA_003709505.1). Taxonomy (NCBI): domain Eukaryota; kingdom Metazoa; phylum Arthropoda; class Insecta; order Lepidoptera; family Erebidae; genus Hyphantria; species Hyphantria cunea. Next base: position 7,853 of record PKRV01003263.1, on the reverse strand, counting down.
TGTGTGTGTGTGTGCGTGCGTGCGTGCGTGCGTGCGTGCGTGCGGCGTGCGTGCGTGCGTGTGTGTCTGTGTGTGTGTGTGTGTGTGTGTGTGTGTGTGTGTGTGTGTGTGTCTGTCTGTTTATGCATACATTTTTCTGACAATACGACATTAATAGAAACCGAGGGCTATTTAAATGTGTTGATTTACTTTAGCATAGTTTAATTTATCCGAAAAATAATATAAAAAATATTCAAACAAACCAAATATCTTAAAAAAACTAATAAGGGCATCATTTGTAATTTAAATTCACTAACCTGAGTGGATTTTTATATCCACCATGTATATTTGTGCATTTGTAAAAATGTGTCTTTGAACATAGGACTAGTTTGAGGTTTGACTATGACTAGTAAAGGTGAAATGTCTTTGATAAATATAGGACCAGCTAGAAGATCAAATGGTATTAATTTAAATGTATTGTCAATACCTTTCCATCCTATAACAAAGGTAATGTGCATTTAAGTCAGTCATCATAAAACAAGTACAATCGTACTGCTATAACTCATGAACTGAATACATCCCTGGACTCCTAGCCAAATTGACATACTACAAACGTTAATGTCAATAAAAAAACTGACAATTACATTTGAATTCAATCTCTCAATGCTCAAAATAAAATAACCAAGGGTGTTTGTCTGTCAAGTTGTACACGCAACAGGCAATTTTTACTTTTTTTTATGGAATAGGGGGCAAACGAGCAGACGTATCGCCTGATAGTTAGCGATTACCGCCGCCCATGGTCACCCGTAACACCATAGGCGTCACAAATGCGTTGCCAGCTTTGGGGGATGAGGGGAAAGGTTGGATTATGGGCCTCCGGTATCCTCTGAGAGGGGTCCGGATGGCGTAAGAAAGCGGTTCCCGGATCTCTCCCGTCTCAGGCGCAGAGTGGGACACCGTGCGGATTTAGTCTGTGTATTCCGACACCGCCCCGCCGTAAACCCCGATGGGGTGAAGGCCCGAGAATGTGAATTCCACACGAAAAATAAAAAAGATGGGCCTCCGGTGTCTTGACCCACTCATCGCAGGCGCTGTTTCACACCGTTTTTCTGTGAGGCCGTGGTATCACTCCGGTTGAGCCGGCCCATGCATGCCGAAGCGTGGCTCTCCCACGGTATTTTTTTTATTTTTTCTCTTGTCTATGATGAAGTGAGGTTTTTCATATTTGTAGTAGAATTATTTTCTAGTTTATATAACACGTTTCTGTTTTCATAAAATTCAGTGTTGAGTACGGAATGGGTCGTATTTAAAGGGCAGTTACTTTTAGAACGGTGTGCAATTTGACTGCAAGGATGGCGTAATGGTTAAAGCATTTATAACGCTGTTTCCCTATGGGGTTCGTCCCCTACACTTTGTGTGATCCACAAGTTTGAGTATTCTTTCTGCCCATTTCAAATATGTCTGCAAGTTCTCCACACACAGGATATATTCCTATTGCGGGCGGACCAGTCTTCAGCTCTGACAAAGTCCGGAAAATTGTTTTCTCAACCAAGATGGGGTGGATCGAGCTGGGCGTCGAGTCTTGCTGAACGAACCATTCTTCGTTGTTGAACATGGGGTTCAACTATCTTCTCAAGGATGGTATCTTGATACAATTGTGCCGATCTTTTTCACAAAAATATGGCTCAGTCACTCCTTCATAGCTAACACCCACTAAACCATCACTGAAGTCCGATAATACCTACATTGTACTCTGTTGACTTATTGGGAAGCTTCTTTAGTGCTTTCAGTATAAATACAGTAATTTAGTTTGTTAAAATATTGCTCAATTGTAAAAGAAACTCATCCGTAAACTTAACTTGTTTTCATTTTACCACCCTATTCTTTTTCAAATTATCAGTTAAGAAATGACCAGTTTGTCTCTTATAGCCTGCAAGTCTTAAGCCATCTTTAAAATAAGCGACATGTTTCTAAGTGCTATTTTCATGTACCTTAAAAGCTTTGCTTTTAGACAGGATATCCTCGAATTCTTTCTATTAATTTTTTGATCACCTTTTTTGTACGAACAGTACGAGGACGACCCGATTTTTTACTGTCACAAACAGAGGTTTCATTGTACCTATAAATAGCTCAAAACACAAACATTTGACTAATGTAATACCAAGCATATGGAGAATTTTAAAAATTGTATTTTGCTCCATACCTACTTTATGTAATATAATCACAGTTTCGGTTCTCTTTAGCACCCCCTTCATTCAATAACATAAAATATTTAAGAATATATTGCCGCAAAATAAGAAAACATAATGGATAATCGTATAAAAATGACAGATTCCAAATTCAAAAGAAATATATTTTCGTTATAGTAATTGAACAGTATTTATGGTCAGACAAGAGCAACAGAACACACATATTTTTATTAACAAAAACACAACAAACTAAAAATGGAACTGGCTGAAATTGACTTTCTTGAAACTTAGTGAAAAAAAATTATAATTAATAAATATATAATAAAATTTATTAAAACAAACCAATAATTCTCTTGATAGAAATAAGTCATTACTAAAAAAGGCATTAATGGATAGGTAACAACAAAACACTTCAAGCCCATAAAAAATATAATATTGTTTAGGTTACCCACCCTGCCATGTTCGTCAGTCTTTTTGTTTGTCTTTAATAACTTAATTAGATATGTATATACAATTTTTGGATAAATTTTTTTTTTTACAAATCCAAAGAAGATTCTTTAATCTTCATGGTTTCACTATGCGCTTGTTCGATATAACTCATGGAATAAAGAATGACTCGATAACACTGGGAAAACTAAGACATCGAAAGAGGTACAGATAGATTGCATCACCTTCAAACAAGCCAAAATTGAATTTTTGATATACTTCCAGTTATATCAAAAATTCAATTTGCTCTTCACAAGTTGCTTGGCATTGGAGTGACATAATGCCATTTATTTTCTCCGTCGATAATGCTGCACTTTATTTTATTCTCTTTGGTCAACTTTTTCAAATGATGACTCACATTGTATGCAGCTGCGGGCTTTAAATAGTCTGGCACCGCGACATATATCAATTTTACAAGGTCCATTGCATTTAGTGGTTTTTCAGGATACTGCTTAAGAGTTTCGTAAATCTGTTTTTCTCGTTCGTTTCTGTGTTCAATGTAGTATCTTATATGCTTTTCAGGGTCCTGAAATAACATAAAATTTGAACTGTCTAAAACAATAAACAAGTCAGTGGAAAAGACCCTTTATTCAAAATCCTAAGGGTTTATGTACCTGATGATCAGATAGTTTACATTTACTCTGGACTCGCAAGGGACCTAAACATGCAGCTTTCTTGTGCTTAACATAGTTCAATACATTTGAGTTTGAGTTATTTTACAGGATATTTAAATAGAAAAATAATTATTAAATAATTTATACCACCAACTGATCAGATCTCATTCGCTGTATCTATTTTTGAGTATGTTTCTCTTCAAATATTTAATCCATTTATATATTTACAAACAAACAAATACATACCTGTACAATATTTCCATGCCCTGGATAAATGACTGCTGGTTTCAAATCTAATATTTTATGCAAACTTTTCATATAAGTACTCAAGTCTTCAAAGACAGCTGTTCCTTCACCCAGTATGCAATCGCCACTAAAGAGTATATTATCTTCTAACAATGTCAGGACCACATGATCTGTTGTATGGCCAGGTGTGTGGTGGATCTTGACAGTGGCCCCTTCTACTTTAATTTCTTGGCCATCTACAAGGGGCTTTAACGGTATGGACATAACTGGTAGTTCTGGGTCATCATCTGCATTTCTTCTATGCTTCCAAACATTTGGCTCTTCTGTAAAGAAATAACACAAATCAATTAAAGATATGTAAGTTGATCAGACCTCATCATCAACTAATAAATGAGTTGATGGTCTTTACAAGTTACAGCTCTGAGCCATTTTGATCATGTCAGCTTTCAAAGAGTAAGGTGGATAAAGCCTGCGAAACAACAATACATAAATATTTAATAAATAAATATTTTAGGACATCTAATACATAATGCCATCCAGTCCCAAGCGAAGCAGAGCTTGTATTATGGGTACTAGACAACTGATATAAATACATTTATACTTTTTTTAAAATATATATTTTACATAGAAAAACCCAAATAAAACAACATTTGTAGATGATACAAACATTTAATCCGAGGATCAGACATGAGACCTTAAGAACAGCAGTCGCATACGCTACTATATATGTACTACCGCTGTCAATAAAGGCAGACTGCCCTGGATGACTGAGCTTTGCTAATTTTTTTTAAAGAATTTCTCGTTAATTTGTATTAGATTTCAGAGAAGAATAAAATTAAAAATTACTATCATTACACAACTACTGTAAGGCCTTTATAGCCTTTCAGGTAGATAAAGCAATTAAATATTTCAGAGTTCATATTAGATATGAACAGTAAATAAGATAATAAAACATATGTATGCCGTATCAGTATGTTTATTGAATGAGGAATTAGATAGATAGAAAACTCTTTATTTGCACACTATAATATTATAGTTAGAAGAGAGTTCATAAAATGTTAGAGGGAGTGTACAAAGGGCGGCCTTATTGCCATAAGCAATCTCTTCCAGGCAACCTTAGGATGGATCGAAATGTATAGAAGAGACAGTGGTAGTTGTCAGTGCAATGAGTTTTGAATTAATTATTTGCTAATGAATATAACGAACTACATATATATATATATACACTCACATACACACATACATACACATATACACACATACCCATGTAACGAATACTTATACATACTAATACACATATATACCAAAATACATAAATAAAAAAACGCATAAATAATAATAATAATAATAAATAAATAAAAATATACACAGCATACCCTGTTTAATGATCTTCTTAATTAAGATGCATAAAGTTCATAAGCCATTTTTTTAAATGCATTTATTGTTTGCGCTTGCCTCGTGTTCACCGGCAGTGCATTCCACAAGCGTACAGCTTCAACAGTAAAAGACTGGTCGTAAAATTTTGTGGAATGCTGAGGCATCTCCAGTCTCAAGTCCTCAGATGACCTTAGACATTTTTTATGTGTGTCATTAAGGAACTTGAATCGTTCTTTGAGGTAGAAGGGGGCTCTGGGATTAAACAAAATATTGAAAAGAAAAATAAGAATATGAGTATTCCGGCGAGAGCGAATTGGAAGCCACTTGAGCAATTGATGGAATTCAGAGACGTGATCATATTTACGTAAGCCAAATACGAATCGTATACAGAGATTTTGTAGTCGCTCAAGCTTGTGTGGAGCAAGCAAGCAAGATGTGCTTCAGTGACATTCAGATAGCTGACATCGGCATAGTCGAGAATTGGCAGAAGTAGTGCTTGTGCAAGTGCAGCCATAGTTGCAATCGGAAGAAAATTGGGTAATCTTCATAGAGACCGGGCAGAAGCAAATATCTTTCGACTGACGTCTTGAATCTGTGAACCCCAAGACAAGGTATTGTCAATGCAGATCCCAAAATTTTTGACTTTAGTACTGATTTCAAGGGTGGTGCTGCCACCAAATTGAATTTGAGGTAGTTGTGTCCAGTTAATTCTCGAGACCAGTCTGGAACCGCCAATAACACATACCTGTGTCTTAACAGGATTAATAGTGTTGAACGCCTCCAGTAAAAAGTCGATCGGCGCTTGAGTATATATTTGTAAATCGTCTGCATAAAAATGGTAGAAGGAACTTAATTGATCAGAGATTGAGTTTATAAAAACAGCGAAGAGTAAAGGAGATAGAACGCCACCCTGTGGTACACCAGCAGAAACACTGCACCAGGAGGACACCGAGTCTTCAATGCAAATACGTTGCCGGCGACCAGACAGGTAACTATGAAACCAATCAATTGCCCGTGAAGATATGTTAAGAGACCGTAGTATAGCAAGCAGAAGGTGAAAATCAACAGTATTTGCAATTAAAGCATTACTAAAATGGAGCATGGTGAATACTGTAATCATTCCACTATCCATGCCAGTTCTCAGAAATTTCCAGACCTTTGCTGGATCTCCGTTTTGTACGGAAGACTGGATATGTTGACGTTGTGCGTTTCGACACATCTTATTACAGAGATTTCTCAGGTACACATATTTTTCTTGATTAGTTTCCGTTGGTTGACGCTTGTATTTACTTCTCGCTAAGCATTTTTTGGACATTATCCGTCGTATCTCCTCAGTAAGCCACGGTGCCGGCAAATGTTTAAGTTTGATTGATCGTAAAGGTGCATGTACATTATACAATGGTATTAAGTTTTCGGTGAATATTTGGACTTTCTCATTTACACACTGCGATTTTAATAAAACATACCAGTTGATATTGCGGGCATCCTCTTCAAGATTCATTCCGCTAAAATTGCGTTGCACCAGGATTCTCGGCTTTGCCTTGGGTGGACGGATAGCATAAGAAAGAAATATCAAGTCATGATAAGAAAAAGCATTGGCTGATAACATGATCTGTAGAAGAGACAAGAATGAGGTCAAGAAGAGAAGGAGTTGGGAAAGTCATGAGTAGCATCAAGTGTTAAAAGTGATAAGTTATTACAGTCCACTACTCAGCGCAACGAAGAAGAGCGATGGTAATGTTTAATCAAACAAGTATTAAAATCACCCATTATTAATGTGTAGCTATAAGAGGGAGATATGTTTTCTAGTAAACTTTCAAAGGAGGAAAAATAATTAGAACGTAATAAGGGTGAATAATAAACACCCAGCAAAATTTTAGAGTGATTAATATCTAGTTCTGAGAACAGATGTTCACCCGCGCCTGGTGGTGGGGGTTGTGAGGACATACTTACAATTGTGTATGGAATGTGCTGTCGCAGATATATACCAACACCACCGCCACCACCAGTCGCACGATCATTCATTATAAGATTAAAACCTAGAAGAGCATATGATGAGGAAGGTAAGCAAGGTTTTAACCATGCCTCTGAGATCAAAATGGCGTGTATGTTTTTACAGTTAAAGGTAGCCAGCATATCAGGGAAATGAGCTGGAATACTGTGGGCATTTATATGGACTACATTAAAATTCCGCTGAGCATCAGAAAATTGGTACTGAAGATTCTCTTGGAGTAAGGGTATACTAACGTGACTAGAATTAAGACTGTATACTAAGTGAAAACTTTCGTCATTACTAATGTCAAAGTCAGACATTAGGATGCAGTTATGCAATATTATATAAATTAAATTAATATACCTATTAATATATAAATTAATAACAAGAACAATAACAAAAAAAGTATATATTGGGTGTATGTATATGTGTGTGTATGTATACATGGGTACGCATACGTATGCGTATGTGTGTATGCGAATATTGTATTTATGATATTTATCTTATATATTGATATCTTCATGTACCTTGAACAACCTTGTACAATTCGAACAATAATTTTCACTTGCTTCAAAAAGTGGGGTGTGTGGGGGCGAACCACAATCTTTCGCCCCCAGCCAACCTCACCTGCACGCGGTGCACCCTGCTAGATAACAAACGAGGCTCTGGCGACCGACCGATGGCGGTATATCCATCCTAAAAGGCGTAACTAAATACAATAGGCCGGTAATGGGCAGCAGCGTCACCGGTGCAACAAGTTACGCCCTGCGATCACCAACCCGCCTGCCCAGCGTGGTGATTATGGGCTGACCCCCTCCATGAGTAAGCAACAGAAGCCACGGCCCCCAGTTCCCGGTAGTCCCGCTATTCCTGGTCATGGTGGCGACCACGGTTACGGCGGGACAGGGGGTGCTAAGAATCACCGGGTTACGGGAGGCCACCACAAAAGACTGACCCTGGCAACGTACA
>PKRV01000405.1:80626-121215 GCA_003709505.1 Hyphantria cunea | reverse complement strand
AAACTATAAAACAGAATATAAAAAATGGAGAGGTTTGTTTGTTTGTGTTTTTTTGTTTGTAGTTTTTTGTCTGTTTGTGTTATTTGTTTGTGTTTGTTTCTTCATATTTCACTGAAGTAAGCGCGTTCTGGAGTGGTGACCACGTCTTGTTGAGGCAAACCTAGTGTGCGACGCCCTCTTGCCAGATGGAAGAAAGGCTTGCATAAGAGGGCTGGTAGCGATTGGATGCAAAAAACAAAAGATTGGGTTCTGTGGTGCTCCTTGGGGGAGGTCTATGTCCAGCAATAGACTGCAATGGGCTTATAATGATGATGATGTAGCAGTATGTTCATGAGTCACTGCCCTTGATTCTATTGTACAGGATTTACAATAGTGTCAGTCACATGCCAAACTCAACAGTTAAGGATCATCCTGAGAGACTAGTACATNTAGTACATCCTGATAAAAATGTCAGACAATTAAAGATTACACACTATTACATGGGTTCTGTAAACCCACATTACTTACTAGTGACCTCCCTATATAATCAATTTACAATAAATAATAATAGTAGACTATTACCAAATACTTTATGCTTATTGTTACCGCACTCAACTCTTAAACAGTCAAGACCGTGTAGGGTGTCCTCAAAGACAATATTTGTTGAGGACAAGCCCTTCCCTCTCGACGTTGAGTACCTACACACGTGGCGTAACGTGGGAATAGTTTCTGAAATACGATAATTTGTGGACAATTTAGTTTTGACGTGTGAATTTGAAATTGAAGATGTGTCAAGTGTATAATGTACCTTTTATTGTATGTGTTTGACTTGAGAGCTTATTAGTAAAAGATAAAAAAGATATCTATATTTAAAAAGATTTTTACACAACATAAAAAACCAGCTTCACTTATGGCCGTTTTCAGTAAGCAATCTCTAGTTAAAAACGGAGATAGTGTATATCGGATTTTTTCAATAAGGTTGATTCAATACTTTACTGATATGCAGGATATTTTTTTCACAATAACTAATACTCTTTTACGGTGAATACAGACCGATTTTAATAACCTATCTCTAATTAAAACTAGACATATAACTAAGCACCCATATTTTACATCTCAATCAAGACTATATAGACCGGCAACCCTATGGCTGCTGATATATCAATATCAAACTGAACTGTACACCTCATATAGACTAGGTGCCCTGAGCACAAACAAGCCTAAGGCTTTGACGCTAATCGACTAGATACTGAGCACATTTTACACAAACGTAAATTTAGTTACTGATATTTGGTTAAAGCACTCTATTATTTGCTCTGGATTATGGTTCATATGAAGAATGATAATAGCGAATAGATTATAGATCACTGCCACTAAAAAGGTTCAATCTTAAAGATTCTTCACCTCTTGACTGCACGGTTGGGATAATGGATAGTTTTCTATTGCACCAAGTGTAGTGGGTTCAAATTCCACATAGGACACTTTGTATGATTCGCATATAGTTGTTTTGAGTCTGGGTATTCTTTTTGCCTGTTTCATGTATGTTTGTAAAGTCCCTTTGTCATAGAATATATATTCCGAATGTGGGAGACGACTTCAAAAAAAAAAACACAAAAATTGAAACAAAATTAATAATAAAAGCTTTTAAGAAAACTAATAATGTAAGGTTTATAAAGGTACTGACTTTGATCCGCCGGAATTATGATAAATGCAACGAACTTTATTTTTTCAAATGCAAATTATGTCCACCATTCAAAGTAACTGCATCACATTTAATAAATGAAAACCCTAAGATATCTGGATCATAAAATAGAATAAAAATATTTCGAAATTGATCTCTAAAATCGCCCAGTTCAATTATGTTAAAGTAGTTTGCCGTCTACTTTACTTATAACGTTTGAAACCAGATTTTAACTAAGAAAATTATATAACACCATCAGATTAGAAATCATTAAACTACATTTGTCTCTTTCTAGCGGGTTGTATATCCATGTAAAATACAACCAAAGGCCGATTTGACTGAAGTTATCTACAATATAGCTGCCGGGTTCTATTTCAGAGGTATTTCCTATTTTATCGTTCTGTAAATACCTATCATTTAACATATATTTAACTAAAATAAGTTTAAGCTGGATTGATTTATAGTTATTTGATAATACCAGATAAAAAAATATGATTTGAACGTTACATTCAGCTCAAATATATGGTGAATGGATTGGGACTTGACAGTCTTGAAATAGGCTTTGACAGAAACTAACTAATGAATACCTTTAGCTCTAAAATCAATAAATAATTACATTTTGGACATGAAAATTCATATCAGTTACGTTAATTATCATAGCCCAGTAGAACTCGGTGATTAGAAACCTTCGCCGATGGTAAGCTACGATGGCGCGGTCAGTACCTGGGTGGGTAACCGCCGCTGGCATGAGCATCTCCTTGATTCGGAGATCACGTTAAGCAGTTGGTCCCGGTTGTTATCGGAGGATAACAGACGTCTAGCTTGATTGGAGGCCTTTGGCCCATAAGATATATATAAGTTGTATATATATTTAACATTTCAGCATTACTCTAAAACACAATAACACACAAACTCAAACAAACGAGGCAAACGTACATTTTTTCCCCTTAACCCTTCGTCTGCAGCAGTAATTGCGACGGCATGTTGTAAAAATTTACAACAGCCAGCTTCCGCGTACAAATGTTTTGTGCATTGTGATGTTGATTTTAACAGGGTTATATCTACGATATCCGGACGGTTCTCAAAATTGTTGCAGTTTTATGGGTCGGTTAAAAATGTTAATAGTTACGAATTCCGCACTCGTTCATGTACAAGATGAATTGCGTAAAAATGTATAAGAACATACTTGTGGATTTTTCTTTCAAGAAAACTTTATTTAATGTGTTTTTCATCAGTTAATTTTTAAAGCTATTCTTATTAATATACTGATGGCTAGATTTTTAAAATAGTTGCAAATTCATCCGTCTATTGTTCATCTTCCACAGCATTTATAAAAAATATGAAATAACTTATTCAAAGGCTCTACTGGTGTTTATAAATATGTTTTATAAGCGTTTATACTTTTAAAAAATCAACGCATATGGTTATAGTGCACGCAAAACTAAACTCTATATAAAATGTCTAGACGCGACGAAAATGTGACTGACGCTCAATGTAACTACAATTATTTCTATTTAATTTCTCTTATATTGAGAACCAGGTTAAATTAAAACAGTTTAAGCTCGCGTTAACGACATCGATAAAAGCGACTAATGCGGTTTTTAACGAACTCACAACAGAACACACGGCAACACAATTTTAATAGTTGTTGCGTTGTAAAATACCGCAGTTATTTAGGGTTAAGCATTGTAAATACGTTTATAAATATTCTTAACAAAAGTTGTTACTATAAAAAATTAATTTTCTATAAAATGGTACTTCAGGAAAAAAATGAGATCTTTAGAAAGATAGGGTCAATATTTTCTGATTGCAGTTGAAGTGATGCTGTCCTATGAAAAGTCCTTAACCAAGAAGATATCACGCCGAAAATACTTTAGTGTTATTACTAACTTTTAAACTTTAAGTGTTATTGTTACAATCCATTTCGTTAAAAATAAAATGAATGAATTCCTTTTAGAAACAATGGCTTCTTTTTCTTTATAGAATATTATGGTTACCAAGCGCTTCAGGGTTTAAGAAACTCGTTATTTTAATTAACGAGTTTAAAGTTGATACTGTATTATTGGTTACCAGGAATAGAATAGATTTCTTTAATAAAAAATTGGAAAAAAATAAAAAATAATGATTTCATACGATGCATTTTTATTAATATAGATAACGTTACGAGTTTAAAGTATCAACTTTAAACTCGTTAATTAAAATAAGCATCTAACTGGAGAACCGCTCGACCAATTTGGCTAATACTTTTTTGTTGTGTTTGTTACTGATAGTAGAAGGTTTTTATGAAAAGAAAATAAGATAGTTGCTCGAAACATTATACATGTTGGTATGATCACTTACTTTTCCCTAATAAGGAGCCAGGCATCAATAAAATATTGATAAAACGGGAATAAGCTGTTCCTGACACGCCGATGAAACAGCGGATTGGCTAGTATATATTTCAATAAAAATTACTTATTAATATACAGAAAAAATCCTATAAAATATGAATAGTTTTATTTCAAATGGTATTCCTATCGATTTTATGTTCCATTGCAAGTCTGTAATATAAAACGAAACACTTCCGATAACTAACCAGCATGTCAAGTGCCATTGACCATAAATCTCTGCACTATATGCGATGTGTGCTGCTCAAGCATTAATCCGTCGGATGTCAATCGTAAACTTTTACGATATGGAGTTCCAAAGGGTTCTGTGCATGGAATAGACATATTGCTATTGATTTATTTACTGCCTCAGTTTGCATGCAAACATTGTCTAATATATATGTTAAAGATTTCAAGGATCTTGTACAGATTTAGTTTGTACTTTTCGTGAAAAGTTTACACGAGCTGTATGTACCTTGTGTTTCATAAAATCTGCTTACACTCCGAAAAAAGTTAGAATATTGAAGTGTAGAATATTTGAAAATTACCGAGCTTAAATTGTTATGTATAAGTTATTTGTTATAAATTAGTTAGTGACTTGGTTTGTATCTATTTTTTTTTTCAATTTGTGAATAAATATATCCGCTTTACCCGTACTGAATATCATGCTGTATTCAACTTGAAGTATTCAAGTTGAATACAGCATTGTATTCAACTGTAATTAGTCAAACAATTTGAAGGAGTCTTCATTAGGTTGTAAAATTGTTATCATATTGTTGTGAATAAATAAAAAAATTATAACCGAGCACATCATTACATCACATTAACAGCCATTAACAGCCCACTGTTGGGTATAGGCCTCGCCTTAGATAGGAAATTTTGGCCGACTATATTTCAGTGAACAAAAATAATGATTTTTCATTGAAGTTGTTAAACATATTTACTTATAAATATTATTTATTACTAATATGATATTTCAGTTTTATATTGCACCTAAATTCGGAATTCGTCAGTATGTGCCTTTGTCATCTATCTCCTCCTAAACGGTTGGATCGATTAGGGTTTTATATGTATATTTCATTGGTTCCTTGGTGGTTTGAAAACACAGATGGAGCTAGTATGTGGCGCTGCTATCAGTATTTAACCATCGGCTAATGCTAAACACATCATTTATTAATACTGTGGCGGTACGACATTCGCTGGATCAGCTAGTTACATACATAAATCTTAAGGCATTTTAACTAAATGAGTCTGAAGAATATCAGTGTAAGAAATTGACTCATATAAATTGAAACTAATATGCAGTATATTGAGGATCGAACTGAGTGGCGTGCAAATGGAGAGGCCTACATTTGCGTCCAGTAGCAGACTTACAGCGATTAGGAATCTTTGAAGATTTTAATAAATCAAATCACTGTTTCTTGTCATTAATATAACAGTACATTATTCGCTATTGAATTTATACAAGTAAAAAAAGTACGAACAATTTTTTTTTTATATAGTGAATATTTTTATATTCGACTTAACAACTCTCTGTCTCCAAGGCAACCTCCTGTTCTTGAAGTTCCTTCAAAACGCCTGCGCGGCCGGTTATGAGATATTTACAACCGGCCTGTTTTTGCAGGCGCGAGTGGAGACGCCACAGACTGCGGTAGGCTAAGGCTAAGGCGCCTAGTCAAAATTGCACCACGAATTCATGTCTTTTATGCATTACCTAAATGAAAATTGTATATACTTGTCCTCCATCTTTTTCCCCATATTTTCATTACAGGGAACCTGAATAACATTGTATACTTTACTGATGCTTTATTTGATTATACTTCCATGTTTCCTGATCCTATTTGAAAGGTTCCCAAGGTAAGTATAAAAATATTCTTCTTGAACATAATAGTACAGAACACAATTTGTCCCGGTTTCATTCAGTGCCGGGATCCATACCGTACCGTTTCCATATAGAAATTGCTACCGCTCCAAATGGATTGCTTGCTTTTCATTGAAAGTTTAAACTCTGTGATTTCATTGTATTTAAATGTAACTCAAATACATTTATTTTTATATAAAATTTAGAATGGTTATTCTTTTCAAATCAACGTGGTCACATAATACGTTTTCTCACAATTTATTAATGTGCCTTACTAATTATTTTTAGAGGCGCTCATAGCCCAGTTGCACTCGGTATTTAGAAACAATCATAACATCCCCATCAAACATCAATCGGTCCCGGTTGTTATCATAGGATAACAGTCGTGAAGCTTAGTTGGAGGCCTTTGGGCGGCTTGAAAACATCAAACGGCAAGATTACGTAGCCACAACGTTGTCTTGCCAGTCCCCAACCCGCACTTGGCCAGCGTGGGGGCGTATGGCCTTAACCCTCTCCTGAGAGAAGACCCGAGCCCAGCAGTGGGACGTTATGGGTTGTTGATTGATTGACTAATTATTTTTACAATTCGCTTATCGCTATAAGGAATTTCTGCTTATGGTGTATCCCTGTTGAGGCCGAGGTTGCTGGCTCTCTGAGACTTTGTTGACGATCATCGCTGTGGGAGTGAAGCTGGTTGTGGCGCTATTGGACATTAAATACAGTTTTTTTTGTATTGCGTTATATTTTCTTAAATTTATACTATTTATTTATTTTTAAATAATTCCAGATATAAACAATACAAACTTGACATTGCTTTTTAACTTGATTTACATTGAAAGAAAAATATTACAGGTAATTTTAAGAAAATATTACCCATCCCTAAAACCTGCCGGTGGAAAGGTGCCCATTATGCTTGCAGCATTGCCGCGTTGAATGGCAATGGACAGCCTTTGCACCAAGAACGAGCTGGAACGGTAGTCATCCTTAAGCTCCGCAAGTCTACGGCCCAGTTCCCCCACAAACTTCATAGTATCGGCCGCCCAGCTTCCCATGGTCTCCACTGCCACCGGAACAAAATAATAGTGCTGCTCCAAAGCCGCACATTTTTGCCTCTTCCTATAGCAAGCGTCCTCCGCGGCGTCCGACGGGTGGATGGATGGTACGACTCAGATGGCTCAGATGGTGGCAACAGTGTTTACACAAGTAGCGTTCCAGATAGGGCACTTTCCGTTCTGTCATCACTTCGTATCGATTGATTTATATTTCAAAATGAGTGGTCGAGTACATTTTATTAGTAATTTAGGACATTGTATATATCTAAAAATGTAAAAAAAAACACTATCTCTCCAAATCGAACCCTTGCAAAAATATAATGTGCTAACAACTTTAAAGTTCTCAGCAACAAATAAAATTCAACCTTATAGGGTGTACGTAAGATACATGTAAGCGGTATTATTATCATGGTCCTATACCAAAGTGGGCGTCAATACAATAAATTTTAAATCCATTAGTAGTAGTACACATGTTAGGAACTCTATCACACTCCATTTAACTTTACGAGGTTCAAATTCATTGAATTGTGTCGCGGCTCTAGTGTTTTGTTAATCGCTTTTAGAAAAAGCTTAATACTTACACAATATCGAAATGATTTTACCTGAAGCTAACATAGATAGATAAATAAATTAATTAATATTTCGGACATCTATTTCACAACACCATCTAGTCCCAAGCTAAACAGAGCTTGTGTTATGGGTACTAGACAACTGATATAAATACATTTTTTTTTGTAAATACATACATATTATACATAGAGAACACCCAAACTACGAAACAAATATTTGCAGATCATACAAACATTCGGTCCGACCCGGGAATCGTACCTGAGACTTCAAACACAGTAGTCGCATACGCGACCACTACGCCACCGAGGCAGTCATATAGGTAAATGAATCTGTGTATTTTTTAATGAATATGTGTAATAAAGTAACTAATTTTACCCACGACTCCAACAGCGTTTATGTCAATTTACGCGATAAAGAAAGAGCAGCCTTTGTTTTTTCTCAAGAATCAAAGTGTTTCCATGCTGAATTTCGTTAAAATCGCCATAGCCGTGAAAGCGTAATATACAAATAGAGTTACTTTCGAAGTTATAACTTTAGTATGGATTGTTTATTTAATTTTACAAACATCAATTTTTGTTAGCCTATTACTTTTGAACGGATGGATTTTATTGCACAAATAAAGTAAATACCTAAAGTACTGAGTGATACGTCTCCGTTTACCCTTTCGTGTATCTAAAGAAGAAATCGCCGAGAGCGATAAGACCGCCAATTGTTATACATACTTTGTGACTGTTCCTGTTGTACCGTTTCTTACTATGTGTATAAAATAAAGACAAATAAATAAAAAATAAATAAATAAATAAAGTGGATGTATAAGCGTGTCCCTAATGTGTATATACATATATATATAGATAATATTATTATATCAATGTTTGCATATACATAAGTATGACTATCTATATAGTCACTATAGTCAAGACTGTCTTGTTTGGGGCCAGAAGCCCGTATGTGACGTATCTTAAATCGTAGATTACTAAATGTATAGAAACTGAAAAGGATTGTAAGTGACGTAATCATATAAAGAACATTTAATGGCTTTATAACCGAACATTTATCTCATTTCTAACAAAAAATGCAGCCTAATATATAATTCAATAAATACGCATCTAATACACTCAATATAACCTGTTTAGGGAAAATAAATCAAATAAACACATTTATCGGTTCCACACTCCATAATTTTGTTTCATACCGATGGGTCACTCCAATTTTGGCAAAATAAACGCGTCAAAATTCAATTTACGTAAAAAATACTTTCCTTCCCCTACAGAAAAGTGTTGGCGTGTGTGGAGCATTAAAGGCAATGCTGACTTTACCCTTTTTATATCTAAAAGAGCGTGAGGGTTGATGCTGTGTAGTTTACGTTGTCTATTTTTAAAATTTTAGGTTGAATAACATACAAAAGTAGACATCCGTTACGTATTTCAGACTAGCGTATGAACAAGACAAGAAACTAGACTTAAAATTAAAAATCTTGACTACATTTTCGTAGACTCTACAAAGACTGCTACGATTATGAACTACGACGTAGAATCTACACTTATCGTTTACCATTCATATAATGACATACAAGCAGCTTCTGCATTCTTAAGAAACGATAAAGTTTAAGATACTTCTTATGTAGGCAAATAGACATTTAATGGCAAATCAACATAATTTCTCACTCTTTCACATCAAACAAATTGAAGTGTGTGTTTGTAATTTGACCAACATGTTTCATCAACATCATTATTTGCAATTTAAAGTCCAAAATATTTATTGTGCATTTTCAGTTTTTTTTTTCGTTAGTGCTTTCGTTATTTATTATTATCACAAGTACTGATATGTTTTACAATCTTACTGTCATAAAAAAACCGTTTCAAGTTTTTCAACACTCAATGCGGTATAAGATAAATCAATATAAGACCACAATTAACCCTCACAATGCTGTACTATTCCGCAGCAGCTGACACCATTCTAACCCCTTCTAATTTCTATAATAACATTGAATGTCGATAAATCTTTTTTCTAGATTTGTCTCTCTATGATTAATAGTTTTCTTCTTTATATCTTAAATAAACGATTGTTTGTGGTTAAAATTACGGTCGGGTTAACTTTTAATGTGCCTTTTTAAAAACATCATTAATAAAATTAAAAGCCACACCCTTTCACTTTTGCTTGGGGTAAATAAAGATTCAATATAAATTTACAAAAAGATTGCATTCATCGAGATACGTGAAATAATATTGACGAGGTTCGTAAAGAATTAATGGTAAAAGGAGATATTTATGTAAATTTACTTACTATGGGAGAGCCACGCTTCGCCACGCATGGGCCGTCTCGACCGGAGTGATACCACGGCCTCACAGAAAACCGGTGAGAAACAGCGCCTGTGCTGTGTTTCACTGAGTGAGTGAGGATACCAAAGGCCCATGGTCCAACCCTCCTCCTAATCCCCTTTCCCATCCCCCAAGGGCGGCCACGCACTTGTGACGCCCCTGGTGTTGCGGGTTTCCATGGACGGCGGTAATCGTTTACCATCAGGTGATACGTCTGCTCGTTTGCCCCCTAAAAATAAAAAACAAAAAAATCTTAAAAGTTTAAAGCAGTATTAATAAACGTTTAAAGCAACTGCTACTTCACGGTTAACCTAGTGGTTTATGCGGTCACTACGCCACTGTCTACTGTACAAAGTGTTGTGGGTTCGACTCCTACATGGGCCAATACTTTGGCGATCCAGAAATTTTTATTCTGAGTCTTGGTGTTTTTTGTCCGTTTCATGTATGTTAGTAAAGTCCCCGCGAGAGTTTTAAAATATCCTGTTCAGATAAGTTTAAAAATATTACTGATTTAAACTGACAAGATTTGTATGCCGATAACATAACACTAGCAGCAAAAATAAACTATGCTATTTAATGCGAAAAGACAATAAATATCATTTTCTATTGACACCTCCATACACCCACATCCAAACGCTTGTCAGCCAAAACACATAAATATATCAAACAGCATATAGCCAAACCAAAATATCAGAATTTTCGAAAGTTGACCCTTTGTTGCGCTCCGGAACTAATTTTGTGACATTGACACTTGAACCGGACGGAATGTCCTTAAAAATACATTATCCGTGAATTCTAGGGTCGTTTGGACTCGGTCACACCTAATTTAAGTTATAAAAATAACAAATATAACAAAATAACACATACAACTTACTAATATACCTGAAATGTTTTAATTCAATTTAGAGTAATAATAATATTTTTTTTTATATCCATAAGTGTAAATTTATTAAGTGTACAAATAATTGCCAATTTTATTTAATTGATATGGTCTCACAAATCGTAACGTAATCGTAACATAATGACAGTGCATCATCAACGTAAGATAGATTAATTGAAACTAATCATTGGTCAGTAATATTTTTTTTTAAATTCAACGATTCTCAAAAAGTATAAAATTATATATTCTTATATACATTTTTTCTTTTCCAGATTAAAGTTTTACTACCTCACTTCTAATGATTGTTTTCAATATGTGACAAAGAAAGAAAAACCAAACCTAAACCTAACCAAATTGAATTTAAACAAATTCTTAACATTTAATATGTATTTTATTTTCTTCCAGCAATAATTTATGAAATCCAACAAAATATGCTGTCCAAGCCTCTCCCATTAACTACGAATGTCCAAAAGATTTAATATTTACAGTACATTTGATAATTAATGTGGTCACACTTCTATTAAGACATTGTTGCGATGAAAATCTGGCAACCACGTGTGGTCATTCCGACCGTCACGGTTAATAATGCTAATTTGAAAGTATGTTGCATTTGAGGGTTGAATTTTATCTTTGAACACTTTTGTTGGCTTGTTGAACTATTATTTTGAATTTGTAAAATTAAGAATCTTGAAAGGGTAACGAAATAATATTTTTTTTAAATATTTTACTCCATTAATTTATTAACATAATATCAATATAATATTAACATAATGACATCACATTAACTTTAAGTATATTGTTCTATAAATTGTTAATAAAATTATTTTAAAATTCATGTATATTATATTAGTTTACAGTAATTTTAAACAGTCATAGATTAATCATTAATGATTACCGATTATTATTAGATATTTAATCAACTTTACAAAAGGCCCTCCTTTGGTAAAGTTTCTCAATTCGATCGAATACATTTAACATATTTTTATGTGTGTTTGCGTCAAACTTCATCGTTTATGAACCGATTTTGATGATTCTTTTTGTCAATATTTCCTAATTTTAAATAAAACTCAAATAACTTTATAAATCTATAATTACGTAAAAGAGCAGAGGAAAATTTGTATTAAGCGCTTGATACATCATACCAGCTATACAATTACAAATTTAGTTAAGGAAAATAGAATATTGCGTGTGGCCAAAACGCCCTACTTGCAGCCGCAAAAGGGTTAAAGTAATTAAACATAATTAATTAAATAGTTTAACATCTTATCAGTGTAAAAATGAAATGAACATGACATTTTTGATACTCTAATGTGGGTTTTAATATTTTTATCATCTGGTCATCATATTCATCATTAAAGTTGATGTCACTATTACGCTATCGTTTGATCATTTTGACATCATCATATTATGTAATTAATAACAGGAGAATAACTTGAAAGGCATGTATAAATAAATTTGTCAGACTATGCAGTCAATGGGTGCATTAGGTACTTTTTTATATTAGAGCTGCCCAAAATAACTCTACCTGATGGCAAGCATAAGAAGAAGCTAAGAGTAACCCTTGATCTACACGACAACACGTACTGGTTTTTTGTTTATAGAATAGGTTGCAAACGAGCAAACGTATCGCCTGATGGTAAGCGATTACCGCCGCCCATGGACACCCGCAACACCAGAGGCGTCACAAGTGCGTTGCCAGCCTTCGCGGCCTTACTCACTCGGTGAAACATATCGCAAGCTCGGTTTCATACAGGTTTTCTGTGAGGCCGTGGTATCACTCCGGTTGAGCCAGCCCATTCGTGGCGTGACTCTCCCATGGTTAAAGTCCACCACGGTCTTGGATGTCAGCGTTTTAGAGTAGCCGATATACGCTCTCGAACTAAGCAGTTCGTCTTTTCACTTCTGTGTCGTTCAATTGAAACGCGGAACTCACTACCAGCGTTCAACATTAGCATAAATTTTTGTACTATATGACCACGAACTTACATCTGAATTAATATTAAGCGATTATTCATGACTATTTCAAACACAGGAATCATATTATTGCTTAGCCGGTTTTTGAGGAAACTGCTATTTTTTTTAACTGTTTTTGTTTCGTCAATAGTTCACATTCCGCTGCTAGGTATATTCTCCGTAGCAAAGAAATACATAAAAAACATACGCTTAACCTCCATTACCTATATTCTGAAGGTTATTGTAAAACAAAACATTGAACTATTCTCTGTATCAACAAAAGGAAGACTTCTGTACAGTAAAAGCAGTAAGAAACACCCCAACAACAGTTCATTTATAAACCTATAGAAAAACTATACAAACGATTTAAAGCATGTACACTCTATTAATGTCATTTGACATTGTAAAAATGACATCAGTTGTAAAATATGACATCAACATTTGTTTGTCAAACGCATTCTATTTTGAAGTAACATTCGATTATCGATTGTCAAATGGCAATCGACTTGCGCTTAATGGTTTGTCAAAACATTTGAAGTGTTAATGATTTTAAATTGGTTCTGATAAATGATGTGATGATAGTACTTTAAAAGTTCTCATGGTGTGATTTTGGTGTCATTAAGTTGAAATTTTGGGTACTTTTTGTATTGGTATAAAATGATGTACCATTTTACAAAGGGAATATAGAGTTGATAGTATGGGATAGAAAAACAGTATTCGGCTATTGTTAGTATCTGTTTATTCACTATGTTTACGATTAATTGATTGACATTCCACAGTCTTCTAGAACTTCAAGCTTGTAAATTTATGTAAATTGAATAAATAAAAGATATCCTACACATACTACATATAAAAAAAATGTCTTATGTTTTTAATTTTACAGTTTAATTCTACTTAATTTGGAGAACAGCTTAAAGTATGTTTTCTTTATTTAAGTTCCGTACATGTTTCTTTCTCACAACTCTTTGTTTGTCAAAATATCGTAGAGATATCATTCCCACGGTGCACAAATAAATAATACAGCTAAACTGACCAAATGAGCCGTGAAAATGAGATTTGAACCCTTTGACGTGCAAACTGACCAACAAGTAACCCTCTCTAAGGATGGTCATTCGATAATTCGGTGTGGGAGTAGGTCTAATAACAATTTAATTACGTGGATGTTACAATAATGGGTCTGTTGGTGTAATGTATTGGTTTCTCCTTATTGCTTAGCAAACGTTAGAATCACCTAGCATTCAAATTTCATACTTTCTATGTATTTTTTTAATTTAATTGACTTGTAATAGTTTTATATACTCGTGTTCGAATGACGCTTAAGCACAATATGTTAACAAATTTGCGTACGATGTCCTAGTTTATGAGTGTAAATTTTTTTTACATAGATATCTTTTTCTTTTGTTTTTGGTATAAAGGGCAAACGAGCAGACGTATCGCCTGATGGTAAACGATTACCGCCGCCCATGGACACCCTTAACATCAGAGGTGTCACAAGTGCGTTGCCGGCCTTTAGGGGAAGAGGAGGAGAGGATAGGGGAGGGATTGGGATATGGGCCTCCGGTATCCTTACTCACTCGTTCATCGAATCAAAAAAAGGTGTGAATCAGCGCAAGTGCTGGTTCACACCTTTTTTTGTGAGGCCGTGGTATCACTCCGGTCGAGTCGGCCTATTCATGCCGAAGCAAAGCTCTCCCACGGTTAGATATTATCTAGATACTTTGTACAGTGACCATGGCTTAGGATCAAATAATTTTTTTGTTATATATCTCTTGACATAGATAATAGTTTAGACATTCATATTTAAAAATATTTATGTATGGATTTCAAAACACATACATACACCATGTTTCGATTTTCACACACTTCGTAATCGAACTATTTCTATCCTATTAAAGAGACGTGCGTGATGACCACGGTGCGGTGGGCAATAATCCGATATAGTATCGGTCAGCGTACATTATTTGGTTAGGAGAAAATTGTGTTTTTGGTAATTTGGATTATGGTATATTCTCATGCTTTCGTAATGCAACTGCATAGTCGCTATTCTGGTTATTTAGCCGTGATGTTATTCACGAAATAAAATGTGTCTTGTTTCTCTTAAATCTCTCAATATATTTTACGTACTTATTTCTAAGTTAGAATTAGACGTGAATAATGAGACAAAAATTTGTTACACAACCAAACGCAGTAACTTATGAATTAAACCGCTTTATAGACTATTAATGCAAAGCGAGCAGTCAGGTCAATTTGTGGAGAGTGATACGTAGTCTCTCATGTTGTACACCTATGATGACTCAGGAGTCCCATAATCGTACACTACCACACTATACATTCTGTATTTACTTCCACCCCCATAGTTGCCTAGAAGACATTGCACTTTAAGTAATAAGGCTGCCAGTTGCACGGACTTAGTATCTGATTTATTTTATTTTTTATAAAACATTAGTTAAAAACGGATAACGTAATCGTATCAATTGTATCTTAAACTGTATGTTGAACAAAGCGTGCACTTCTACGGTATCACCTCACAACAGATAGTTGTTTTTTAATAAAAGCAAACGGCACGTTTAATCCCTAGCTGATCGTAAATGTTTACGATCGCGATACGCGCCGCGATGCGGTGTGGACGCGCCCTTATGACGCCTAGTAGTGTCAACGAGACGTTAAGTCCGAAACACAATGAGCTACTCGTTGCTAATTTTATTATGATTAAATGCTAGCTTAAGCTTATAATTAATACTAGTAACAGTTAAAATAACAGGACTACAGTGATGATGATGATGAGGATGATGTTACTGATTATAAATAAAGTTATTTTGGAAAACTATGCTTGTTAACCCCTCTATTTACTCAGTCCTCATATTAACAGTTGTGATGTTAGTGGGGTATGAACCAACCTAGTCCTTACATCACCTCCGTTTGAATTTTTTGGTTTCAAATATTTCTATTGCGACAGTGAAAATGAACTGTCATTCATAAATATTTTTGCTCTTAAGATAAATTTACTGATCTGTAAATATTGGTATTTCAATAAATTTTTCAATAAAAAACTCGAAATCAAATTAAAGCATAGCTTGGAAACTTTTTAAACTTTTTTGGTTACAAAAATTATAATAACTATATTATTATAATCTATTACTGGCTCACCCACGCAACTTCATCTGCGTCTCTTTACAATCATGTTCAGCTTCTCATATTACAAGCGTACATCGTGCGTCAGCACGCCCGTACCATACATAAAAAATCGGCCAAGTGCGAGTCGGACTCGCGTTTCTCACGTGAGTCCGACTTGCACTTGGCCGGTTTCGTATCATTATCTATACATTTCAACCTGTTGTCGTTATCAATATTGAGCGAAAACGAGCAAAAATATAATAACATTAGCTGTATGGAAGCCCCCTTAAATACATATTTTAATATGGTTTTTAGTATTTGTTGTTACAGCGGAAAAGAAATACATCATCAGAAAATTACCCAATTAATCAACTACCTAACTACGAGATGCTGTCTGGTGACTATTATAAACGCGAAAAGTTTGTATGGATGTTTGTTACGCTTTCACGTAGAAAGTACTGAATGGATTTTAATGAAACTTTACAATAACATAGGTTATACATCAGAAAAACACATAGGAACATAAAATACAATTCCCATAATATCTTTGTATCGCGAGTAACACCGCAGGGCTCAGCCAGTAAAAAAATATTTACTCTCAGTACGTTATCAACCGATTGTCATCGCGAACACTTCCCGTCTCCGATATTGGCACTTACAGTATTTTGTATTATTTACCCACTTTTACGATTGTATCCTTCATATTTTGTGAGTCCGAACTACTTAAAGTTTTATTGCTACGTTTTCCACTACGATAATGACAGATTTTATTGTTCGATATAAAAACATCTGATGCTTTTCTTGTCTTAATTGGATAACTTGAAAAGTTTGTTGGTTTTAAAAATTTTACGAACTTATTATATCTTGATTTTGCCACATAAATATTTAATTATTAATTTCGTGACTATTAGCAATAAATAGTCTTCAATTAATCACGCATATTATTAAACACCATTACAAAGACGCGGCAGTTTAAAAGATATGTGTGTCATACTTATGTAATAAAATTTGGTTCCTCTTATAAATAATTTGTACGTTCAGAATATAATTTTCAGTCTCTCAATATTATAGTAATCAAACTGACTTATTTATTTTAATATAAAAATAAGATTTGCACTATAAAAGTATCAACCGTTTTAAATGTAATGACAAATATATTTTTACCGGCTTCATACGAAGAAAATTAAGCTATAATGAAATCTATGCTGATTAATAAAGCCTATTATAAAATTAGTGATTACATAGAGAATAAGCGTGTGTGGACGTGGTGTGTTCTCCCCACATGTGATCTAAATAGCGCAATGGCTGTCGCAGTCTGCTAGATTATTTTGTTTAATTTTGCGTGTTACTAGCACCTGCGTTGTGTTTCACCAAGTGAGTAAGGATAACGTCCAATATCCCAACCACTCCCCCTACCCGTCCCCCAAAAATCGTCAACGCATTTTTGAAGCCTCTGGTGTTGCGGGTGTCGATAGGCGGAGGTAACTGCTTACCATCAGGCGATACGTCTGCTTGCCCTTGTATCGTAAAAAGTACTACTGTTGACTTCCTCATAGTCTCTATTCCCAAAAGTTTTGATATTCCTGTTAAGGATTTGGTTAAGACTGCATCTTCTTTCTTAAATTCTTTGTGCTAATTAGTGCTAAATGTTTGTACATGTACAGGGTAAGTCTTCGAAAATGGACATATTTCTTTTATTCATCCCTTCTTGTTACCATAACAGTATATTTTTACCGGTTTAATACAAAGAAAATATTAGAAAAGGTAAAACCACAAATATATTCGCAAATGTTTTCATTACCATAACTCATAATTGGTTCATCCCCTATCTCTATACTCAGTCGAGTGTTTATTTCTTAAGAATGCTCTCTTAAATAATTGTGAGATAACAGAATCGGTATTGCTTACTGTAACGGTAGCGATAAAAGCATAAGGTGGAAACTAAGGGGAGGAAAGAATAGTGAGGACCTGATGAAGAAAACATTATGAAAATGTGTTAAAATTTTAGTGAAATACCATCACAGAGGGATATATATATATGCGGTTCATAACTGAAATTTATAATAAATTACTTTAAATGGAGGTAGATCAACACAACACTTTGTGCATTCATAGACTCTAACTTTGTATTGTAAGTAACTACTATTTAGTTACTTTGTTCGCTGTATTTGCGTGACATGTTTTCTCTAAAACTCTAAGAGCTCTTAATATTTTCTTATCTATTTATACTTCAGTTAGGTTAGAAAATATAGGAGGTTTAGAAATAAACCAATTTAGTCCTTACGCAATAAACATAGCTTAGTTGGAGGCCTTTGGGTGGCCTGATAACATCCAACGGCAAGATTATGTAACCACAACATATTAGTCTCCAGTCACTCGGCAAGTGTGGGAACGTATGGCCTTAACTCTCTCCTGAGAGGAGAACCTAACCCAGCAGGGGAACATGAAGGATTGTTGATGTTTGTGACGCAATAAACACAAGCATCTATTATATAAAGTTGATTCTTACTAAAGTAAAACACTTAAAAAATAATATAAATTTAAAGCTTCTTAGTAACCAAACCATCCAAAATATTCGCATCCACACTAATCTATCAGCTTTTGACTAAAAGGAAAACTCGCATCGGAACTAAGAAAATATTGGATAGAGATTAGGCCATATACTTTTATTGGGTTTTTCACTATATTTATTTTACGTTCGTTCAGATTGTGGCGAGGAAACGTAAGAACTTATCTGGCACTTGAAAATAAATCTTTTTGTTTGTTAACACATTTTTTGAACGCAATGTGGGGGAGGTTTTTTCCTTGATATTCCGTAAATAACCGAGGAGGATTGTGATAACGTAGGCTTAATTTATTGTTACGAAATGTATTTTTCCGAGTGCTTTGTCATTTTATTTTGATGTATTTTAGTTTCTTTTGTATTCGCTAGTAACTGGTTTCGTTTTACTTTATCTTGGGTTGGTTTGAGGTATTTTTATAGTAGTATAGGAATAAATTATTGGTTCTTTTAGAAAAACAAAATTTTCTCCTTCGTTGTTTAGTATTAGGTAAATATTTGTTTTAATTTATTTCACGACAAGTTTACTAGAAATTACTTGTATCATGAACTTGAAGTAGGTAAAAACAGTAGGCTTAAAGACGCATATCGCCTGATGGTAAGCGATTACTGCCGCCCTTGGACACGCACAATACCAAAGGCGTTACAAGTGCGTTGCCGGCCTTTGGAAGATGGGGCGGGCGTTGGGGAAAGGGGTGGGGTATGGGCCTCCGGTATCCTTTTTCGCTCGGTGAAATACAGCGCAAATGCGGTTTTTACAGCGGTTTTCAGTATCACTCCAATCGAGCCGGCTCTTTCACGTCGAAGCGCGGGCCCCCCACGAATACTTCATTTATAGCCAGCATTATTCAATGGAGTAACTTTTAAAATCGTGCCAACAAAGTAAGCAAACAACTGCAGATTAGTACACANATTGTTACGGAATGTATTTTTCCGAGTGCTTTGTCATTTTATTTTGATGTATTTTAGTTTCTTTTGTTGGTAACTGGTTTTGTTTGAGCTTTTTACTTTGTCTTGGCTTGGTTTGAGGTATTTTAAAGGTAGCATAGGAATAATGTTTATTGGTTGTTTTAGAAAATCAAAGTTTTATGCTTCACTGTTTAGTATTAGGTAAATATTTATTTTAACTTATTTCACGACAAGCTTACTAGAAATTACTTGTATCATGAACTTAAAGTAGGTAAAAGTAGTAGTCTTGAAGCCGAGCGGACGTATCGCCTGATGGTAAGCGATTACCGCCGGCCTTGGACACGCGAAATACCAGAGGCGTTACAAGTGCGTTGCCGGCCTTTAGGAGATGAGGAGGGCGATGGAGAGAGCGATGAGGAGGGCGATGGAGCAGGTGTTGGGGTGTGGTCTTCCGGTATCCCTTTTCACTCGGTGAAATACAGCCCAAATGCTGCGTCGCACCGGTGTTCTGAATCATTTCGTTCGAGCTGGCCCATTCATCTCGAAGCGTGGCTCTCCCACGAGTACTTATTTTATAACTAATACTATTCTAGAGAGCAAGTTCTAAACTCGTGCGAACAAAGGAAATAACTGCAAATTAGTACACGAATATAACTATTTAATACCGCAACTGTACTCAGCACTCACTAGGGCGGTACCCAATAAATATTCGGACATCATAAATATGATGTCCCATCACTGGTTGAGGGACGCTATGACGTTACACGTGCGTACAACGTTATCGTAAAATTTTACGACGCTGCAAGATCACTGCAGCCGGACGGCTTCCGGCGAAGATATTGTTATTATACTATTGTTACTTGACATTTTTCGTTATGAGTGCGATGAAAATTATTAGAGAATTATTTACATGTAATTTGTGGTCATAGACCGAAAAGAGAACTTAAAATTGCTTCCCTCGAACATAATCGAAATGCTGTGTAAAGTATCCATTATCCCCCGCTGCTTGTTGGATAATAAGTTCTTTACAAAAGTCTGTCTGACATTCTCTGAGAGACTAGCCTTTAAAACTGACAGGTAAGGGCCTCCTGTATTAATAATAAATAAATAATAATTTATTATTTATTATCCTGTATTATCACTCACTCGGTAAAACACAGCGCAGGCGCTGTTTCATACCGGTTTTTTGTGAAGCCGTGGTATCACTTCGATCGAGTCGGCCCATTCATGCCAAAGCGTGGCTCTTCCACGGTAACACAACAAGATTTCTTGTAACTATTAATACAAGCCAGAATCAAAGCCTCAATTTTTTAAATTTTACTGTTATAATAATTAGTATATCATATAAAAACACCCTTATTTAACTCTTATTTACGTGCAAGACGTGGAAAAAAAAAATCTTTTTCGCTCCTAATGATAGTAGTTAGACAAATAACACACACTCACACAGCTCTCCCTTAAAAGCTTATTCCCATGAAAGCGTGGATAACCCGTCAAAGACTAATCTAATCCAATTTGCGCACCGTGTCACAAATTGAAACCCAGTGGACGGCCAATGGGTTAAGCCATACAGTGGCCAAATGATGCTGTAATTTGATTACGTCATCGTTGTAGTGTGAAATGATAAGTGATATGGAAAGTGTGATGTTATTGTTAGTGTCTATATTGCCTCTTAACTGATGCTTTCTCCCAAATTCCTACTTAGAGAATGCACTGTTAACCTTATACAATTAATAACAATAATAATCAAGGAAGAGGACAGATAAAGTTCAATTTTTGCCAAACAATATATTGCTGATTGTCTTACGAAATGGATTGGAACACAGTGAAATGTTTTATTTTTCATGCATGGGCCGGCTCGACTGGAGTGATATCATAGAAAACTAATATCACAAAAAAACTGTATTTCACCGAGTGAGTGAGGACATCGGAGGCCCACGCTTAACAGCTGAACGGTTGCACTCATTTACGAAAGACATAAGCTACTGTTTATCGCAATAACCGACATGTAAGTGGGTGGAGCCGCGGGTACTAGTAGACTAGTACTCTAGTACACCATAAATATTGGTTCCAATCTGTGAATTGTTATTTTTTGTAAGGATTAAGTTACCCTACTTACCTTCCCAGCACTGTGATTTGCATCATGGGTGACAGCAAATTACCTATCATCAGTAGGCAAGTCTGTTCACTTACCCCTTATATAAAAAATACCTGTATTTCTACCACTACTTTACTCCACTATCTATTTATTCTATTAAAGACAAAACGCTCGCGATAAAACAACATATGTGGCAGTTATCGAATAAATTAACACGTAACGCTAGTTAACACAACACGGTGTTATTTGTCACGTTATTTTACTAATTACAGGCAACAATTACTTGTTGCCTTTGACATAAATACATTTAAAAAAATTATAGTAGTTACCGCTTCGTGTTTTACGTTGGTCGGTAGATGTCCATTTGTTTTTGTAAAGAAAAAGTTTTCTATAAATAGAAGGGCTTGTCAAATTGACTCTACTCTGCCTGATGAAAAGCATAAGCAGTATTCAAGAGTAGTGATCACCATACTGCGAATGCAGACAATATAACAATGCATAATGGTGACCTACACTATGGTGGCCTATTGATACGCTTCTACATCATTTGGCACACACTCACCAACTACGGTGAAACATATAAACATACATATACTGCCAAAACGATTACCCTTTCTTTTGACTTCGCCGTAGTTGGTTAAAAAGGACAAAGTATATGAAATCTATAGTAGTTTTGTTTATTTCAAAAGTCTATCCTTCTATCGTTGTAACTCAAATGATTAAGCAAATTAGTACGTACCAAATGTTACTTCAACAAATTATATGAAACCTTGATGAAGTGGCTTCTAATCAAAGTTTCTGTACCTCCAGGAATAAACCAGATGAGGATGAAGGAATAAATCAGCATTGATATCTTTTCTCTTAAAATTGAAATACAACTAAAATAGAGAGGAATTCAATGAGCATTAATTATATATAGCTACAAAATAGAAAACACAAGAATATTTCAAAGCAAACCAAGATATACAAAAGTCAATAATTAGTCTGGTCTCAAATTTTGAGCGAAATATATATTAAACAGAAAAATAATTAATAGACAAAAAATATTTTTTGTTTGCACTTGAGGGCGACAAATTGCTATAATTATTGTCCACTGATGGGACCAAAGATATGATTTCACGCAATTTTAGGGTCCCTATCAATTCAATCAGAATGGCGTGCCACTGTCCCTTTGACAAGAACCCAATTAATTTTATTATTATTTTTATCTTTCCTGCGTCATCTTTTTCAGGTTTTTTTGGAAGATTACAAAATAAGTTTTTAAAATCATTAATGTTTCAATAAGGATCAGATGAAAAACAATAGTGAGAAAATTATTCACCTGTCTTTTTTTTTATTTCAAATGGTTTTTAGAAAACGATTATTATATATTGTTGAACTATAGCTTAAAATAGATTAATATCATCAACAACCCATAATGTCCCACTGCTGGACTTGTGTCCCCTCTCAGATGAGGGTTAAAATAGAGGGGTAAAATAGATATTACGCCTAAATCTGCTAGATACAAGTCTGAATCATATAAAGCTTGACCGGCAAGTAAGTATTTACGGTATTGAATTCACTCAAGCAAATGTGCCATATTGCATATGCCATATAAGTTGAGACACAAAAGAGATTACGGACCTTATAACTCAAAAGAATGTATTTAAAAACAATATTTTATTTGCTACTTCGATTCTTACTCTTAATTCAAAAAGTCGAAAACAAAAATATATAAGTACATTAAACACAGCCCAAGACTTAATAACGAATTAATACACGCTAGGTACAAGTTAGTAACAATTACAAACACCGCTAACCTAGTTTACTACCTCCACTGGCCGAGACCCAGTGGTCTAATAAAACAAAATAAAAAGGAGTTACGATCTGAACGCCATCTGGTCGCAGTTGGTGTCACTATTACTGAGGCTTGTTGGTACAAAGTGTTACAAGATAATGAAAATGTCGGCGCAAATATTTGACGAGGAGGATGAATACTAGCGAGTGAAAGAAGGTAGTAATAGAGACAACAAATGTGTAAAGAAGAACAATGAAATAGGTATATCTTTATTGCAATAAATATGATTTAAATTTTGTGTAATTTATTAAAATATACTGGAGTTTTCACGGGACGGGATATGATAACCAAAAAAATTATACCTTACCTTACCTAGTTAAGAAAGTTAAGAAACTTGTGTCATGGGTTTGATTATTGGTGTGCCCTCTCAGCGCTCCTAACAAATGTTAAGTGACATGACGTGATATTTTCACTTATAGTATTATATAATAACTAGCTTTTGTCCACGGCTCCCCCTGCGTTTATATCGGTTATCATGACCGAATTTCATACGAATCAGTTTTGCCATGAAAGCGTAAGAGGTAAACAAATTTGCTTTCGAATTTATTATATTAAGTATTGATTACTAATAATCATTTTCTACCCGCCTTTTAATCCATATTAAGCTCTGATTTTAGTTCTATAAATAACCTGAACTTTGTCTACTTTCTCAAAAGAAAACTTTATGGTAGCGGGAATCCCAAATATAACCTATAGTCTATCTCGTTAATTTAATCCAAGAAGCCTGTACAACACGCAAATACTCATATTTTTCAACTTCAACGAGCAGGTACTCAGACAGCACAACCAAAGATTACTATCTATCTTTGCGAGTAACTCTTATTTGTCATTTTTTAGTTTTTGGCTTAAACCATCAATATGTCCAGATACATTTGTTAGGAGCGCTGAGAGCGCACACCAATAATCAATGTTCAGTGTACAGTCCCTGGCCAAATTATTAGATGCACTGCAATATTTCATCTAAAATATTAATTACCGAATGAAATTGTACCGTTTGATTATTTTAAATTATTTTATAATAATAAATGGACGACAATAGCAACGCACATAAACTAATACGCGTTTAAAATACAATGTCATTTGTTTCATTTCCTCCAAGTAACAGAATATCGTTATTTTCATTATGAAATAATTCAATAAAGCATCTTTATGTTCATACAAAACAACAGTAAACCCTTTGGCGTTAATTCTTGAAGCAGTAAAACAAAGAACTTGGCTGTATTTACGACGCCTTGTTTAATGTCAGAAGCATCTAATTGTTTGAGATTATTTTATTGCTCCTCTACAGGAACATTAATCTCTTATTATGTCTTGTTGGTCTTTTTAAACTGTAATACATTAGAATGTATACTTAACATCTGGAAAGTTTTAAAAACTGTCTAAAATATGATCAGTGTATATTTAATTGATATTTTTTAATTCAATTCTATTCAAATTTAATTCAAAATCATTTATTCATTAAAGACACTGTGACATTTATGAGGGTTAAACTGAAGCTACAGATAAAAATCTCATCAGATATACTGTCTTACCAAAGTAAATTAGGTGAAAACAAAAAAATCCAGTGCCTACCTTTATCAATCTATGACTTCCAATGTTCAAAATGCGTAGAGCCTTATGGCAAAAAGTACTTTATTTGTAAAAGTCAGATATTCAGGTACAATAGTGCTGGTATTACATGAAAGGTAAATAGTATGCAGCTTGCATGCAGTTGCCACCTGAATTTTTCTTTATTAAAATGCTCCAAAATGTAACGTATCAACAAAAAAAAAGAAAAACATCCTGTGATATAGTGGAAGGTTTGAACCTATTAAACATAGAAAACATTCAAGGTGCATATCTTCTTACATTCTGTTGCAAAATCTACTGTTAAAAATAGTTCGCGACTGGATTAAGAGGCTAGAGTTGCAGCTGAACGAACCAAAATATTTGTGTAGTCTAAAACATTGCTGACTTTATGCACAAGTTTTACAATGGCGGACTTAATGCCAAAGGCATTCTCTACCAATCTACCGCTCTGGTGATGTGGAAATATGTGAGAAGGTGCACTACACTCGTGTTATAACACTTATTACTATTAGATTACTTCACAATAAACATAAGAGAACCGGGGAATCATAACATATCTACACAATACTACAAGAATACATACATATAACTATAATTCGATATGTCATGATCACTTTGTATTTCTTTCTAACTTTTATCTTCGACTTGCAACAATAAGCCGACTAATCAGTTGAAAATAAAGATTAGGTCAACAATAGGTTCTATTGATCCTAGCTTAAGACTATACAAATATCAATATATCTATCAACCACAGTGAGAAAAAGAACGATGTTAGTGCCTTATTATATTTTTATGGAAAATTTTGACATAAGTATATTAACTGTTATAAGAAGAATCGAAGTTTTTTTTATCATTAATTCCATCACGACGAAGACTTGAAGACCCGAAGACTTAGAATTGAAGACTTGAAATACTTGACATTGGCAGAAATAGCTGACCCGGCTGATTGCCACATCATCAAAAGAAAAAGAAGAATCGAAGTACACCAATACAATTTTATTGCTGGTCTAACATAACATTGAGAAAATAAATTTTCGCACGAGACTCGATTATCCACAGGCATCAATTGTCACTCAAATGTGATGCAATACCAGAGGACAACACTAGTAGTGCCTACTGTGACGAATTTTGACGCGATTTTAAAACTGTCACTTTAAATTAACCCTTTGAGAACACGGTTTTGTGTCTAGTCGTGGGAATTGAATAATAGAAATGTAATGTACACAGATTTTTTACTGTTATTTTTTGTTTTTTGAAGTGAATACTACTTTAGGCACGTTAAGCATTTTTTGGGTGAACAAAAATCATTAAACTCGCGTCACCATCACCGAACGCTTTCCCATGAACTTTGTTTTTTTAATTCTTTTTGCATAGCTATATATTTAAAGATACTTTTACTACCTATGGTTTTTTCTATGTATTTATTTATTTAAATAAATAATTTTCTCTATTAATAATTATGTATTCCTGACGTAGAATTTCCTAAATAAAAATGAAGTGAAACTAAAATCGCTTTTATTTCTAGTAAGCATTTTTAAGCGCTTTGGAAACGTTACATCACTGAATCTAGTTGCGCGGGCTCGAAATGTCATTTCTAAGCAGAAGAAGTGACAAGAAACTCCATAAGATGCTCAAGTACCCTACAGTACCTTTGTTAATATCAACAAAATAATTTAGAAGTAAAAATTGAACCCACATTGACATAAGTACATTTGTGAAGTATTTTGAGGTTCCTAGTTTGTACACATACTTTCCGAAAAATAAAACAAAGTAATAATTTCTACGTTGGTGTCTTAAATTAAAGCTTAATAAATAACAATGAACAATTAACCTTATGTAAGTTTACTTAAGCATGATTATGAAACATCTTTCTATAAAGTTATTAAACAGTAGCTTAACCGTATTGTGTTGCAAATTAAATTTCAACAGTTTAATTTTATATTCTCAGATTATTTTTATTTTTTTATTTTACAACCGCAGATATTTAACTTTTTCTACCATCACCCGTTAAATGGAGATATTATATTTTACGATACACTTTTAGTTTAGTTTTACGATCGATTCATCAACAAAACACTAAAAGTCATCCCTTCCATTAACGATCCTTTACGGCACTATTAACATAATTATGCAAATAACTTTCATATTAACAAATCAACCGTTACAAATTAATGTTTACAATCATTTACATATTTTTGTAAAGAAACTCGTGTCATCTGAGTTTACTTATGCAAAAAATGTGCCAGCAATAAACGTATCGTTAATTTTTTTTAAAAGATTTAATCTATGACATCGATCAATCAATAGAATTTAAAAAAATATGCTGATTAGGTACATCACACATCATTTTTTTTAATTAATTCATTAGGGTTCTGAGAAATAAATTTTGTTTTTTAATATCTCTGAGGGTTGTCACATTTACAGTAATATCTTTCGCGTGATTTGTTCATTGAATTTCTTTGAAGTAATATTGTTTAATGGTATGTCAATTTAATGTTATTTCTTTTGTGCTCTGTATCGACAATATGTCGATAGGGTAGCTACCGTGTTGGTCCAACGAACCCTTTTAAAATTTCAAGCTTTATATTACAAATTGAATTGGCACAATGGATTGGCACCCTTTCTCAATGCTTAGAACATACATTCTTGAGTCTATGTACTGTGTGTAATTTTAAAATTTATTTGACATCAAATATTGGTGCNTTGCATTTTCTGCCATATAATAAGAATTTGTCTTTTTTATCCGACTATGGCGACGCTAAAATGTAGAATAATTGTTTTGGTAGCCTGTGTATGTTTGTATTTTCCACCGTAGTGCCTAAACTATTGAACCAATTATATTGAATGAGGTGTCAATAGCTTCATAATAGTGGCCCGGTTGACATAAGGTATATTAAATTAATCAAAAGTTATTACGTAGCCAGGTATCACTTTTTAAAATTTTCACTTGTTAGATGATAATGTTACCTTATAAAAATATTGAAAGTCATGGGTAGATGAACCTGATAAAAAAAATATTTTTTTACTTTCGTATACCAACCGTACGAATAAAATATCAATATTTTTGTATCCCAAATGTCCTTTAAGTCCAGGGTAGCCCTGGCTCCTTCAGCCTGTATTTCTTAATAGCCATTGCCATAGCTTCCTCAACCCATTACCATACTTGACCCTTCTTTCGTCTAAAAAAAGATAACATTCCGTAAGGAGAATTTCCTTTAACGTACGTATTTCACTAAAACTAGAAAAACGATAAGAAACTGATACCAATATTGTAAATAGAATTTACTTTAAACAGCACTTAGTTTTAACCCGCTAAACTTGTAATATACTAACCTAACTAACTAAGCCACGCTTTGACATGAATGGGCTCGACGAGCTCGACCGGAACGATACCACGGCCTTACAGAAGACCTGTGTGAAACAGCGCTTGCGCTATATTTCATCGAGTAAGTGAGGATACCCGAGTTTTTTACATGTCCCCATGAATAAGTAGTTTAAGTACTTTGACTGCCTTGTTAGCGCAGTGGTAGCGTATGTGACTGCTGTTCAGGAGGTCTACTTTACTAGGTTCGATTTGAAANCAATGGATTGGCACCCTTTCTCAATGCTTAGAACATACATTCCTGAGTCTATGTACTGTGTGTAATTTTAAAATTTATTTGACATCAAATATTGGTGCTTTTGGTTCTTTGTATCACTTGCATGTGGTGATATTAAGACCCACTTGATTTCTTTTAAATGTATGTACACATGTACACACATATTTTTATCTAAAAATGGCCTGTACAGTATAGCTATTTAAAACTTTTATTTTTATTTTGCAAGTCACATAAGGAGTAAATGAATTAAATAATACAGTATACACCTTTGACTCAAATTGAATTCTTAATTTAAAAAATGGATATTCCCTGAATAATTTTTAGAACAATAACAAACCACATACGGCAAACCAATTTTGTACCAAGTCTTGAACTTATCAAAACAATTTACTATTAATTAGAACCAAACTTTTACTTTTAAAGAACCATTAGTATTGCAATAATTTATTGAAAGACTTTATAATGACTTCATAATTCACCGTCAGGTCAAATAATTTACTTTTTGTCATCTGTCAATACGATAACTTTGTATGAAAAATGTACCAAATACGAACTTGTGAAATCACAATTTTACACTACTAAATTATAAATGAAAAGCTGTAATAATTATACTTTCCGAGATGTTTGGTAGCATTCGTTTTAATGAAGGATATATCGATATTTATTTACGATATAGTCAACTACCTTTTTTTAGGCAGCCAGTCAGTTTTGTTGAACATGTTTTTTGGATAGAAGGATTGATGTAAAGAGGATAAACCTTAATTAGTAAACAACTTATTCCCACCCACAGTGTACGTATGTAAATATACACGGTAAGATATAAAGTTTATATATTACCGTGTATATATATGTATGTATACTTATTTATATTTTTATGTATATGTCCTACCACAATGCATCTACCCCACAAGATTTCTACACCACCCAAAGGTTGCTGGTGGAGAATGGCTTGGGCAATAAGCCCGCCGTTGTACATGTGTGCATGAAGTTTGCTGTCTGAAGGTTACTAACTACCGCCATCCATGATCACCCAAAACTATAGAGTCACAAGTGTTTTGCCATACTTTGAATCCTTTTTCTTTTTCATCGTTTTCTCTATAACTCCATAATTATAAAGAAAAACGGTGAAACCCAACGAAAGAATCCTGCAGGTAACAACACCTGTATCGGTGTAACACTCAAGTTAAACCAGCCCTAGTGCCTGGTTGATGAAGGTCGCGGGAAATCGCTGGGAAAAAAAGCGTGTAGTGCTTTTGAACAGATTTTATACCGTAATTTTAACTATTTATAACAAGTGACATCTAGCACCGGTATAGCACGATAAAATTTAATTTTTCTGTTTGAAATTACACAAAATTCTTTACTGCTTTTTAGTTCGTAAGATAAAGGTATTAATTTTTTTTTCACTCTTAAAATCTTCCACGTAATAATTAATCTTCACCTCGGTGGCGCAGTGGTAGCGTATGCGACTGCTGTGTTTGAAGTCTCGGGTTCGGGCCGGACTAAATATTTGTATGATCTGCGAATGNTTAATCTTCACCTCGGTGGCGCAGTGGTAGCGTATGCGACTGCTGTGTTTGAAGTCTCGGGTTCGGGTCGGACTAAATATTTGTATGATCTGCAAACATTAGTCTCGGAGTTTGGGTGTTTTATATGTATAATAAGTATGCATTTACAAAAAAGTATAATATGTATTTATATCAGTTGTCTAGTACCCATCACACAAGCTCTGCTTAGCTTGGGAATAGATGGCGTTGTTTGTTAAATATCCAAAATATTTATTTATAATTTTATTTACGTAGGTAAACTATTAGACGGATCCAGGAAGGGTACTCAACGAAATATATAATATATTTTACTTATAGCTATAACTTAATATTTATACCTACAAAAGTAATTTGCTACAAAAATATTCAGTCACTTCTACCGCACTCTATGATATCTACAAACATGGAAAATGAAACACAAACAGATACATTCGAAGTAATCTTGTTGGGAGAACAAACACATGGATTCGGTAAAGAGTTGTGTTCTGAAGAAAACGACGATAGAAATAAACAATTTCTAAAAGGTTATTTTATGGTGTACGGGACTAACGAGCAGACGTGTCGCAACCCCAGAGGCGTCATAAGTGCGTTGTCGGTCGGTGGGAATATGGAGGAAGATAGGGGGGGTGTTAAGGTATGGGCCTCCGGTATCCTCACTCACTCTGTGAAACGCAGCGCAGGAGCTGTTTCTCGCCGGTTTTTTGTAAGGCCGTGGTATCACTCCGATGGAGCCGGCCTATTCGAGCCGAAGAGTGGCTCCCCCCAAAATTTAATTGTTTAACCCATCACGTAAAAAAAAATATATATCACCATAATTTTTTATAGTTATTTATCTGTAGACGCTAGTTTAGTTCATAATTTTAGAAGATACGTATAAAACTATGAAAGTGCCTTAATTAGTGGCTGGCGATTTCAAATTCGTTATTTTTTTATGACTGAAAAAACATTTTAAATATTATTTCAGTGATTATATATATAATATATTATAAAAATCATTTATGTAAATCAATAATAATTTTATAATTTAATTTTAAATAGTAAAATTCACGAAATTTATTTACTCATTCACTCGTCCGTAAAATAACTGTATGTGACAGCAACATTTCAATCAAATGAATCAAAACTTCACAGCAAATCTCATTCCATCATAAAACCAACTTAAACCAAATTTTAAATCCGCCTCTATACTTAAAAAAATTATGCAAATTTTGTGTCTAACAAAAAAGCACTTGATCTCTATATACCCGCATACTCGCGTCCACTTCACTGAGACTCGGGTAAGTCTCAAAGATTTAATGCATCCCATCTTATGCCATGCAAATTGTATTTACTCGAGGGCTCCTCAGCTTTTTTATTTATACTCGATGAGAATGGAACATCAAGTGATCTTGAAAAAATGTATCTGGTACTTATCTTAAAGTATTTCTACTGAAAACTGTGTTTAACCGTAGCAAGCTTTTGATGAAAATCAATTACGAGAAGGTATCTAGCCCAAAATTGCTGTTTACTGAAGAGAAGGCTTACTAGAAAGTTTATTAAATAAAAACTTTCCAAAGTTCTGAATAATTATACGAATGTTTTAACTTATTTTAAATGCCTTCAATCATTTTTTTAAGCACAAACTTTTAATTATGGAATGTAATCTTACGTTTCAAAATGAATTCTGATTTCAAGACAATGAGAACGACTCAAGATCCTTTAGTGGATAGTCAAGATTTATAACCTTTAGGCATTTCTTTTAATCTTCTTAAGCGAAAAATAAGGAAAGACGACTTTCTATACACTTGGTGTTAATTTTTTGTTATTTCATAAATAAAGAATCTGAATAATGATACAGAGAACACGAAGAAACTACGAAGTGGTCTATTAAGGTCTACTTTTTGTGTTTTTAATAAACAGAACCCTAAAACAAACAAGAAACAATTAGTTAAACAGGACGCTCACACCATCTCGGTAGTTCCTAAATCACAGAAGCACTTGCGGGCACTTCACTGAAGTGCCATGGGCGTGACACTTTGAATTTACATACAATTTCAATAGCGGCTATGAATCAAACTGAAGATGAATGGGGACATTCGTCTTACCATGAAGGTATATTGAATTGTGATCCAATTGATAGTTGCGGGGAAATTTATTGATTCAGGTCAAATACTATTTGTATTGTTATTCTGTTAAGAGATTTGTTATACCTACATTTGTTGAGTTTTACTTTACATAATGACACTATGTTTAATAATATAAATTCTTTATTGATATAATTACATTCAATTCATTATGGGATTACCTAACCTAAACCTTAGCTAAAAAGGAGTTTACGTTACAACTTAAATATATCTATACTATTATAATTGTGAAAAAGAGCTTTTGTTTATATAAAAACTATAGTCTATGGTACCATGAGTCGGAATTAAATAATAATTTATGTATAGGGTAAAGTATTAAATAAAGAATAGTACCGTTACAGAAACAGCAATTACATTATTAAATATTAATAGATACTTCGGGTATCTGACACA
The DNA here is from genome assembly GCA_003709505.1 of Hyphantria cunea. NCBI lineage: Eukaryota > Metazoa > Arthropoda > Insecta > Lepidoptera > Erebidae > Hyphantria > Hyphantria cunea. The sequence goes on along the minus strand of PKRV01000405.1, from coordinate 88,806 downwards.
CAACGCCATCTAATTTCAAACTAAACGGATTTTATACAACGGAAGCTAGATTGACTGATAGAAAACTTGCTTACAGAAACAAATTATTGAAGTTCGAATCGAACCCTAAACTTCATGCACAGCAGTCGCGGACGCTACCACTGCACCAGCAAGTCAAAAATGAATAAGTTATGAGTCTCCAAAAGGTAAATAAGAGTATGTAAAATATTCGTCTTCTCATTATTTGTGTTGTGATTGTATCGTGAAGCTAATTGGATTACAGGAGAAGGTGTCACATTATCAATATTATTGAACAGAATCACTACATCATACCTTGTAATATTTTAAAGTTTATATAAATAGAGTATAGAGTCATAGAACATGACTATATATCAGACTTCTATACTCTATTATAGTTTCATAGTACGTATAATCCTATCTCGTCTATAATGCAAAAGAATGGTATCAAAAAAGAAAAAATGTTTTGCAATTTCATTTTCAGCAAGAATACTTATCTGGGATCCTAATGACACATTTACCGTGGGAGAGCCACGCTTCGGTACTATTGAGGCGGCTTGACCGGAGTGAAACCACGGCTTCACAGAGAACCTCTTGCGGTGTGTTTCACCGACTGAGTGATGATACCGTAAGCCCATCCCCCGAACCCCCATCCCCTCCCCAACCCCCAAAGGCCGGCAATGTACTTGTGATGCCTCTGGTGTTACGGGTACCCATGGGCGGCAGTAATCGCTTTCCATCAGGCGACACGTCAGGCCGTTTGCGAACAATTCCATAACAAAAAAATGTTTATTCGGCATTTAGTGGTGTTAAAAAATATTTATCCCACGACTCTTTTGAAATTCTACACATTGATAAAATATCTATTATCTATACTAAACACCAGTCTCACACAAGTACCACCAAACAATAAACGCACACAATGGGCACCGAAACATCACTTGTATTTGATAAACAGAACTGCCAACGGCTCCTGCATATATTACTGATTCACAAAGGACGGTAGGAATGGGTCGAGACCTTTATAAATGTCATAGATTAAAATTCTAGAAGAACTTGTAAAGCTTTGCATTTTCTGCCATATAATAAGAATTTGTCTTTTTTATCCGACTATGGCGACGCTAAAATGTAGAATAATTGTTTTGGTAGCCTGTGTATGTTTGTGTTTTCCACCGCAGTACCTAAACTATTGAACCAATTACATTGAATGAGGTGTCAATAGCTTCATAAGAGTGGCCCGGTTGACATAAGGCATAATAAATTAATCAAAAGTTATTACGTAGCCAGTTATTACTTTTTAAAATTTTCACTTGTTAGATGATAATGTTACCTTATAAAAATATTGAAAGTCATGGGTAGATGAACCTGATAAAAAAAATATTGTTTTACTTTCGTATGCCAACCGTACGAATAAAATATCAACATTTTTGTATCCCAAATGTCCTTTAAGTCCAGGGTAACCCTGGCTCCTTCAGCCTGTATTTCTTAATAGCCATTGCCATAGCTTCCTCAACCCATTACCATACTTGACCCTTCTTCCGTCTAAAAAAGATAACATTCCGTAAGGACAATTTCTTTTAACGTTACGTACGTTACACAATACACAATTTTATTTCACTAAAATTAGAAAAACGATAGGAAACTGATACTAATATTGTAAATAGAATTTACTTTAAACAGCACTTAGTTTTAACCCGCTAAACTTGTAATATACTAACCTAACTATGTGAGAGCCACGCTTTGGCATGAATGGGCTCGACGAGCTCGACCGGAACGATACCACGGCCTTACAGAAGACCTGTGTGAAACAGCGCTTGCGCTATATTTCATCGAGTGAGTGAGGATACCCGAGTTTCTTACATGTCCCCATGAATAAGTAGTTTAAGTACTTTGACTGCCTTGTTAGCGCAGTGGTAGCGTATGTGACTGCTGTTCAGGAGGTCTACTTTACTAGGTTCGATTTGAAAGTCGGACCAAATGTTTGAAAGAGCTGAAAATATTTGTTTTGGAGTTTGACTGTTTTTATGTATTTATATCAGTTTTCAAGTACCCATCACACAAGCTCTTCTTATTTTGGGACTAGATGGCGTTGTGTGTTTTATATTCGAAAATATTTATTTATATTTATTATTGTTTATTTTTATCATCTCTGTAAAGATTACTGTTACATTTTCTTTCTTTATAATAAATAGACAAGAACAAATGTTTAACAAACGGACATGTCATCGCTTCTACATATTAATCTATGATCATACCCTACTCGTGTCCTTTAACACTTTGCTACCAACCGATCAAGCATCGGCCTGGGCGTTGGACCGTCAAAACCAATCTCACTTCGGACCTCACTTGTGGCCTTTTGAATTTGATTTGACCTTTTGCATGACGTCAGTGCTTTTGAAGTGCGGTTGGACTTTGAGTGGAATTGAGTTTGTATAACTTGTTTTTCACTTATTTAATATATATCTTATACACACCTATGTATAAGCAAGTTGATGTAAAGTTATAAAGTATAAAGTAACTAAGCACCCATTTATTTATTTAAACTTTGCAAAATTTTTATATAAAATACTCACGAAAACCGGCATTACGCTATTTGTTTGTTAAATTTCACAAAGTAAGATAAACAGAGGCCCAAACCACCACTTCTCTGATTCAAGAAGAGTAACAGGAGTCCAATAGAGCGTATAGTTATTTTCAATCAGTTATCCGTATGACCATAATGCCAACTATACCTAAAAAAATACCCAAAAAGATCTTGTATCTGGATTTGATTTTAAGAGTTATCATTATCATACCCGCATAATTAACACCAAAATCACAATCTTAACCCCAATAACTCATTACAATATGTACTGAATTTAATGAACAGCTTAAAGCAAGTCAAATTAATTGGCAGCAAAAGGGTTGAGTAATCCCGTCTTGTGAACTAATAATTATTTTGATAGGGATTTCTGTGCCCATGGGATTGTTACACGCGTGTTTTAATTAGTTTCGGATTATTCCAACCTTGATTAATGATTTGGAAAGTTTTCTGACGGGTTGGTAATGTTTTATATCGTCTGAAATTGAAACTAACATAAATTCCAGCAATTGACCCTTTAGTTATAACGAAAGTATGAATGTAACATATCATTTTAGAAAACCTAAACACGAAAGTTAGGTGTAGGATATATGAATATGTCTTTGAGATCAGTTTTACGCATGAAATATATAAATAACGCAGAAAGATACAAATTGAAACATTGTGTCGCTAAATTGAATATAGATTGATGCACGTTTTGACCCATATTGCTTTCATCATTTCCATTATAAATTCTATACAAACCGCCGTGAATATTTTCTAAACTACCAAAAGGTGGTAGGAAGGCAAAAATTTAGGACTAAATGTATTTTTAATTGCACACCAGAAAAAAAATAACCAAAAAAATTAACCCAAAAAATTTAATAAATAATTTTGGCGTTAACCACCCTTAACACTTCGGGGTGTAAGAATTAGCCATAAACCAATTCTCATACCTATTGACTATACATATAAAATTTCATCAAAATCGGTCAAGCCATTTTGGAGGAGTATAAACACTAACACTATGACACAAGAATTTTATATACTAGATTTGATTTTATCAAAGATATATTATCTGTAACTTCGAATCTGTAACCACCAAGTCAATTAGAAGAACACAGGTATCTCATTAGAAAGAGGTATTGGCTTACTATAGCACGCTGGCCCAACGGGTTTTTATTATTTTTCAAGATTTCCTCCTCTTTACACACGTCAATCACAACTATTGGCCCTCAATACATATAATTACTACGACTAAGCTTTTATTCTTTACAATGTAGGTTGACCTAATTACCGTCTCGATAATTTTACAATATCTGTCAGTACAACATAAATCTTAGAAAATTAAGCTAAATCGCTGAAAGTTTTCAACGCTGTTAATACCTCACCGATCACAGAAGCGACTTAGATGAGTTTAAAGGAATTAACAAGAAATTAATTACAGTTATATTGAGCTCAAAGGATTTTGTATTGAGTTATAATGTAAATTAATTATCATGTCTTATATACTTTGAACGGAAATTTGTATTGAAAATTTAAATGATTCATCGAACAGTTTCCTATACATTACACCCGTAGTATATTGAACAAAAGTTCAGTACTTTTTTGTATATTCCTAGAGTATATATAATACATATATGTATACGATTAGTAGACTATACGAATAGCTTTTATCCAGCTATTTTTGTTGTTCTATCAGTGGTGTGACACTTTAGTATATTAAAGAGCTATTCAGCTAAGGAATCAAACCTGCATCATTTGCTAATGCATTAATCACGGTACACTATAACAAGCATTAAGTTTATTGGGAGGGATTCATGAGATAATTTATGCATATAAAATAAATAAATATCTACAATGGTTTGACTAGATTTTAATAACTCAAAAACTCTGCAACGATTGACCTCAAACTGACACAATACACAAGAGGCTTTAAAAATGGTTTGTGTCTATTTTTGTAACCACAATGTGCCATAGTACATTATGGCTTCACTTTGCATCTTCTATACGGTAATATAGCCGATACATCAGAATAACACACAATACTATTTTTACCGCAATATCGACGCAGGCAAAAGGTATTTTAAGAAATATTATGTGTATTATTAATTTCCTCTGCAGTAATATTTCAGTTTTACGAAAGTGATGTTACTTTTTTTACATCATCCAGTTCCAAACTAAGCTGTGTTTGTATTATGGGTACTAGACAACTGATATAAATTCCTATATACTTTTATTTGTAAATATATACATATTATACATAGAAAACACCCAAACGCCGAAACACATGTCATTATCATACTTACATACAAAAATTCTTAAGTCGAACCCGAGAGAGACCTCATGCACAGCAGTCGCGTATGCTGCCACTGCGCCAGCAAGGTAATCAAAGTACTTATTCGTGAGACATATAAGAAACTTAACCGTATCCATCTACTAGAAATGATCATTATTTTTTATTTTTTTTTATTTTATTACCAATATTATCTATGTTCTCGAACACGTTCATTTCATTTGTCACGTCCAATTTTACTCGTACGCACCAAACAAACTGTTATAATAAATCAAATGCACACTCTCTATTTAACTAAAGCATTCCTGAGTCATATTCCTCTGTATTTGTTCGGTATCCAAAATACAAGGAACTTGTTCAAACTAAAACGAGACTCATGTAACGTAAACTGCCATGAAATACGTAAAGTTTATTCTCTAAATATTCTCTAGAGTCTTCTTTGGGAGTGTTAAGGTAACGTACTACTGGTTTGCTTGTTCGATCGACCTGATAAAAATTAAAACTGCTTGAGTGAGATACAATATTGAGTGCCTGTATGCGGTAAGGCCTACAGGTATACCTATTATCGCGGTAAAATGCAGCTTAAAGATAAGGTCTATACTTCTTGTTGGTTTAGTGGTTTAGTCACGAAAGCAGAGATAATTGCGCAATTATAATATAAGTAGGAATTATTCTTACTCCAAACTCGTAGATTATTTCTGTCTTAGAAATAAGTTTGATAAACATAAATAAGAATTTACNGACACAATACACAAGAGGCTTTAAAAATGGTTTGTGTCTATTTTTGTAACCACAATGTGCCATAGTACATTATGGCTTCACTTTGCATCTTCTATACGGTAATATAGCCGATACATCAGAATAACACACAATACTATTTTTACCGCAATATCGACGCAGGCAAAAGGTATTTTAAGAAATATTATGTGTATTATTAATTTCCTCTGCAGTAATATTTTAGTTTTACGAAAGTGATGTTACTTTTTTTACATCATCCAGTTCCAAACTAAGCTGTGTTTGTATTATGGGTACTAGACAACTGATATAAATTCCTATATACTTTTATTTGTAAATATATACATATTATACATAGAAAACACCCAAACGCCGAAACACATGTCATTATCATACTTACATACAAAAATTCTTAAGTCGAACCCGAGAGAGACCTCATGCACAGCAGTCGCGTATGCTGCCACTGCGCCAGCAAGGTAATCAAAGTACTTATTCGTGAGACATATAAGAAACTTAACCGTATCCATCTACTAGAAATGATCATTATTTTTTATTTTTTTTTATTTTATTACCAATATTATCTATGTTCTCGAACACGTTCATTTCATTTGTCACGTCCAATTTTACTCGTACGCACCAAACAAACTGTTATAATAAATCAAATGCACACTCTCTATTTAACTAAAGCATTCCTGAGTCATATTCCTCTGTATTTGTTCGGTATCCAAAATACAAGGAACTTGTTCAAACTAAAACGAGACTCATGTAACGTAAACTGCCATGAAATACGTAAAGTTTATTCTCTAAATATTCTCTAGAGTCTTCTTTGGGAGTGTTAAGGTAACGTACTACTGGTTTGCTTGTTCGATCGACCTGATAAAAATTAAAACTGCTTGAGTGAGATACAATATTGAGTGCCTGTATGTGGTAAGGCCTACAGGTATACCTATTATCGCGGTAAAAAGCAGCTTAAAGATAAGGTCTATACTTCTTGTTGGTTTAGTGGTTTAGTCACGAAAGCAGAGATAATTGCGCAATTATAATATAAGTAGGAATTATTCTTACTCCAAACTCGTAGATTATTTCTGTCTTAGAAATAAGTTTGATAAACATAAATAAGAATTTACATACATACAATATACTTGCATATTCGGAATATATTTTGATGGAATGTACATGAAACGAACAATTTACAGATTGCTTGCTTGGTGATAAGTTGATGGATGGGCGCCTCGGTGGCGCAGCGGTAACGTATGCGACTGCTGTTCTTGAGGTCTCGGGTTTGATTCCCGGGTCGGATCAAATGTTTGTATAATCTGCAAATATTTGTTTCGGAGTTTGGGTGTTTTCTATGTATGATATGTATGTATTTACAAAAAAAAGTATATATGTATTTATATCAGTTGTCTTGTACCCATAATACAAGCTATGCTTAGTTTGGGACTAGATGGCGTTTTGTATTTAGATGTCCGGAATATTTATTATTTATTATTATTATTATGTTGGAAGATGTAATAGCATCCCGGACAGTCTTTTGACAGATACACTTACAGAGACTTATGTAAATTAAAATTATCTATGTTGGAGCGACATAGTCAAAATTGTGGCTGAGCTCCGAATATAAAGACTTGCATGTTATATTTTTAAAACTAAAACAAAAGATGATAATAATGTGATCAGAAAGCTAATTGTAGCTTTGACTTTTAGAGTTCCCAAACGATAGACTTTCTTTTAATATTGGTAATGTTGATATCAACGAGAAATCACGATGCTGTAATATCATTGCCGAGATCTATGTACATATGAACTAAATGGTTTGATAAAAGTATGAAAAGAAACTATATAGCTTGCTGTTACAACCGTGGAAGATGGGTAAACTTTGTAAGCTTAGTTTGAGTTGGGATTCTCCCATCATCACACACATCTTTCAAGCCGAGCTTATATAGTTGGTCACACGTCTTCAATTGTACCGTAATAAAAATAAATAGCTGACTTAAATGCGTTTGAATCTTGTATAATTTTTTTTGTAACTTTATTTAAAATCAAAGTCATAATTATGAGTAGTGAGACTTTTGTTTTTTAAAGGTTCAATAGCACAAACATGTAGCTTGCTAGCTCTGTATCTTTTCCTGTATTTGAAAGTAATATTCCCAATTTCGTTCCATGGTAAGGGATTTCAAAGCAAAGCTATTATCTTATGTCTCGGGGCGCTGGTAGCAACAAAACGTTCGTCTTTTTAGCACATTTGTTTAAGATAGTTGTATTTCAACGTCGTCGCATACATCATGCTCAGCATAAAAATAAGGTATTACTGAATTGGTAGCAAGGTTATACATAGAATATTTTTATATCTATACAAACGAATAAAATTGTACCATTTGTTTGTAAAAGTAAGATAAAGTATATTCGGTAGTACAGTATTACCGTGGGAGAGCCACGCTTCGGCATGAATGGGCCGGCTCGACCGGAGTGATACCACGGCCTCACAGAAAACCGGTGTGAAACAGCGCTTACGCTGTGTTTCATCGAGTGAGTGAGGATACCGGAGGCCCATACCCCAATCCAACGCCCCCTATCCCCCTCACCATCCCC
>PKRV01000405.1:47062-79677 GCA_003709505.1 Hyphantria cunea | reverse complement strand
CTCGATGGTTACTGACACTTAACTATGAACAGACGGAGGATTTGATGCGATGTGGATCCTAAACTATCTATACTTAGAGACTTAACTGATACAAACACATGAATCTCGTTTACACATGTAACACAAATATATTTACCCACAATTACACTCACACTCACTCACACTCACTCTCACACTCAATTTTATTTTGTTTTATTTTCTTTCTAATTCTCTATTTCTTTAGGTGGCTTATTTTTATTTATTTTTTAATAAATGCTGTTTGTTTTTCCAGTTACTTCAAACATATGTATGTATTGTACGCGAGGACACTGGTACCCTAAACACAAGTTAAATCTTATCCTGGGTACCAGAGTTCATCATAATTACTTTTGATATGTGCCATGTGCTTTTGATTTTGTGTATTTCTGTCTTTGTTTTTGAGAAATAAACCATATTATTATTATTATTATTTTACAAATTGTTATAGTGAATTTAATTTGAGTCAAAACATGTAAACCTGAAAAGTATTTTTGGACATTTTAAATCTTTAATATATGTACTTTGAAAACAGCATTTCCATAATTTTGGTTTAATTACGAAATTAACGTCAAAATTTATTCTAGTTGGTATATATTTTCGGATACAGTTAGTTCGATCATAGTTTTAAAGGAAGCTTTAGTTTAAGGCGGACCTACGTGAAAATGTACCTAAACTAATAACTAAACTTTTGCGCTGATCATCTTCAATATGTAATTATGGAATTATTTTCATAATCAGGTAACTTTAAAGCTGAATTTGTTGTTCATCTTATTAGATTTTTTTTATGAAAATTATTCCTTATATACTATAAATGGGAACGCGAATGTGCTAACAAACTATCGCCGGCAATAATCTGCGATAGCCACCGTAGGGTGTCCACCATTCAATCAGCATTGGGACATAATCATAAAGTGTTGGACACGCGCACTCGTAAATATTCGTGCGGCAGTTTGTACGCACTAGGGTTGTCGAAATAGGCCAGAAAAATATTACGAACCGCCATAACCTTTTTGATAAAATTTTACACAATTCTGAATTATGTTCTAGGAGTTTTTTTTAAGACAACTGACTAAGTTTCGGTGTTATATGTCTGATCATTACTAAATTGAAAAGAAAATCATTGCCAAAATTAAGCGTTTTTTGATGCAAAGTTTTACAAGTAAATTGTAATTTAATGGATGAATAAGGACTACTTCCTTTTGCTATATTTTGCTATATTCTTATACATGAATTTTATTTTTCTTTATAAGAATACTGGGTTAAGGAAATAAAACTACTTGTTTATACACTGATGCTAAGTAATTAACTTTTAACCAAAACGCAGCAGCATTTTGCTTTCGTCCAAAAAAAAACTATACAATCCATTACGTAAAAACAGTTAATAAATTTTATACGTGTGCCCTATGTAGCTCACTTACTTTAGGAAACCAGTGAAATCATGATTTTAATTTTGATAGCAACACCGACAATGTTTTGACATCATAATTTGAATTTGATTTTGTAATCTAACAACCCTGTTAGTCATTCAGGATTGTCCGCGTGCGTCCGTCGGGCCTAGCGGACATTTATTGCACGTCGAGATGTTATGACGCAAAACGGCAGGGTGACTGTAATTGATCCGCGATTGTCATGCATTTTATTTTTTGCATTGATGAATATTGTGGCGTGGTGTTAGGTTTTGTTATTGCGATAATCTTGGATGGAAAAGTATCCAAAAGACATTGATTTTACTTTCACTGTTGGTTGTTTGAAGGGTATTTGAATACCAATCTGAAATTAAAAAACATATGTCTAATTTAAAATACATTAACATATTGAATTATTTGAAATAATAAATTGACTTTTTATTGTTTGTATGATCTGAAGTATCTTCTTTTTATTTTTGTTGTTTTTCGTGTATGTTTGTTTTTTCGTCTTCCTGGCCTTTATCAATGGCAGAATTATCTGAGGTCGGCTACCACTTGATCTGGTTTTAACTGAAATTGAAAATGAATGTAGGTTGTATCTACATATATCATTCAATGTAGGTGCTTTATTTAAAATAAAAATGAAGACGTTGTCTGTTATTAAGTCACAGGTTTATCTGAAATATTTATTTTTATTAATATCGAGTTTCTGTTAGAATTCCTATCTTTCGACCTATCAATAAAATACCAAAACCCAAAGCAAGTAAAATTTTTATCATTGAAATGTTCATCATTCATCAGCTTCATAAAGCACAATAGAAACTAGAAACTGAAAACTATATACAAATTAATTAAACACATGTGTATCGTATTTCATTTTCTTAAAATTAAGTACAATAATTCTTAAAATATAACTAGCTACTCTTTAATGAAATCATTTTAACATATTATTTACATTTTTTAATATACATATACAAAACAGTAGACCACCGACTTCAGGTACAAGGGCCAAGAAATCGGTATATAAGGCTCCAAAGACAGGAACCTCATCACAATAANCACAATACGAGCCGTATCAAGAAGGACTGCCTTCAGCATCAGACCCAATTGATCCAGCCATCTTACGCGAGTCTCTCGAGGCTTTTGACAATCAATTCGTGAGCGGATATGACTATGAATCTACATTCCACATGTTAACAATATCGTGAGATAAATCGAATTATTTCATTTGTTTTTATTTTTCAACTTTCACGAGATTCTCGTCATGAGGAACGGCGATGTCGACAATCATTGCGCGGAGTTCTTAAATATTACTATTATTATTACTTACCGTTTAAACATTAATGTTTTATTGTTTACAACCACTTTAGGTCCTCTTTGATATGACTACACGGTTGGCCTAGTGGTTTCAGTGGTCGCCACACCGCTTCCTACTGCGCCAAGTGTTGTGGGTTCAAATCCTACATGGGACAACACTTTGTGTGATCCATAAATTGTTGTTCTAAGTATGGGTGTACTTTGTGTCCGTTTCATGTATGTTTGTAAAGATCCCCGCGATACAGGAATGTATATTCCTAATGCGGGAGTTGTCTTGAAAAGAAGAAAAAAGAAAAGAAAGATATAACTTTATAAAAGATGAATGTAACAGTCTACAGTATATTTTACTCATTCTCTGTTATCTACCCGTCAATAAAAAGCCAACAATAACGATGGTCCAGTACAACTGGTCTACTGTGAATAACGAGCATCGATAAACTCATAAAACGCAAACATAAACCACATCACTATATATTTAGTTTGATTGTCTGTCCACTTGTAGTTACTACAACTAGATCAATAATATTGTCCGCTACAAATAAAATGATATACAAAAAGGCTATGCTCAAAATCAAAGGTTGATCATGAGTTAACTGTTTTGGGTATTGACAAACATATTTATCCTAACAAATGGTAATCGAAATGTATTAATTTGACATCCGCGGATCCACATTTCATCATTTTATTAATGTTAGTTTTGAGGATTGCTGATCAGTTTCGCATAAAACACAATCAGAAATAGGCTCAACTAAAATATGAACAAAAACAGGAATCTACATAAAAACACTAATAACAACACATGTGCCTGCTCTACCCAAAAATTCCAGAACCAACACCGCGTGCAGAACCTAAAGTCCAATAAACGTCATTCGGAATAATGACGTCACGCTTTCCGAAATATTTTTCCGAATGCACCACTGTCGTAAAAGGTTTACGATCAGTTCCGGCGGTACCTAGGTTTATTAACGACTTATACATGTGTGTGTAGTAATAGGCTATTAAATTTAGTTAGAGCTGATAGGTCGTGTGCGACGGGGTGTAATAAAAGGACTAATGATTTCATTGGGATGCGGAAGTTGTAGTTTTGGTGGAACTATATTGAGAGATCCTATTAATATTATAAAGGCGAAAGTTTGTATGGATGGATGTTTGTTACTCTTTCACGTAAAAACTACTCAACGGATTTGGATGAAAGTTTACAGTAATATATCTGATACATCAGAATAACACATCGGCTACTATTTGCCGCGATAACCGACCTACACGCGGGCGGAGCCGCGGATATAAACTATTATAGTATATATGTATAGGCGTGATTGGTCCATAATTATTAATTTGGTCATTAGGTTGTCTAAAATTTGCAGTGGTAATTCTACTCATTGCAAAGTGATGTAATTGTAATTAAGCGAAATGGTATTGATAACGCATTTAATGAACTAATGAGAAAATACTTAAATACTTTGAGATTAGACACATTGAAAGTAATGATGATCAAAAATTATGTACTTCATTCTATTTCTATGTCCCATGCCTCACCTATTTAATACCTAGGCTACTAATACCGTCTACCTAGTAACGTGTTAACTAATTAACTATCTCTGTGTATATCTTGTATCCGCTTTGCGTGTGGAATCATCGTCGGAAATCGGAACGGAAATTACTGCCACCTGACCTTTAATGAAATGCAATTTACTATTACATTACAAAAAGGGTTTAAGCAAAATTCCAAACGTCTACTCTTCTTAACCAGTTTGCAATAACAGGCCGAAACTCAGACGTACGTCACTTACGCAAATTCAAATCTGTTACATAACACTTTCATACAAACTGTACCTACAATTACAATGTAATAGGTGTATTTTCACCCGACTGCGAAAGAAGAAAAGTTACTTTTCGAGTGTTTGTATGTATGAATGTATGTATATTTCTTTGGCACGCCCTAGAGCTTGTGGCTTTTCGTATTTTTATATGAGTTTGTCAATTAATTCGTCTTAGTCGTGAGAGTAAAACTGGGTACATCAAAATTAAAAAAAAAACACAAACTTAAGGATTTTTGGTGCTAAAAGTAAGCTCAATGTTTTCAAAATACATCGAGTGTGTGAATACAAATTATTAACTCATATGTGTTATATATGATTATTATATAATATATATGTATATGATTGTTTATCTTTTAAGGGTATAGGTATCTAATGTTTATAATGTCATCAACAACTGCCTACCTCAATAGGGTAGCGTTATCTGATTAGTACTACGCAACACTCACTACAGAGTTCAACTCATCACTATGTGGATACATAGATAGATAGATAGATAGATTTCAGCTTCTAACTAATAAAATTGAGCTCTCTGGATGGTCAAATTCATCAGAAAATCATAATACTCATCCAATACATTTAATGAAAGGACACCTCCGAACGCACTCTTGGCATTCCATTCATAGGCGAATTATTAGAAAATTGCCCTCTACTAAAATTAACCCTATAATACAACCAATAAACAATGTCCACTATTTTGCTTAATTAAGCCTAATTCATGGTCGTATTCAAATTCAGTAAATCAAACTGCCCGTATCTTCTATGGGAAAATGTATGATGTAATGAATGCAGATCATTACTGGGGTCATTTCTGTAGGACAAAAGGAGACCGGACCCGTCACCCTTTGGCTTCTCGTGGTGTGGAGTTGTTTGATGTTTAATTATTTTGGTGACTTGAATTGAATTATGTTATATATTTCAATAGTGGATAGATGATCTAAGTTCCAAAGTAATTATATATATTTGAGATAATATTTTGTGGATTTTATACTTTTATTTTTTTTAATTATAATTTAACACTGGCAAAGGTGCCACTGTAAAATCGCGAATCATACTCAAAAAAGGTTTCTGTAGTCGATTATAACATATCGATCTTTAAACATTTAAGAAAAAAAAAATATAATGATATTATTTTTCTGTGTATCAAATGAGCCTATCAAAGTCACAACTTTACCTTATGGAAAATCCAATAAGAAGAATCCAAGAGCGGTGGTCACCATACGCATTGCGAATGTCCGNTGTAGTTTTGGTGGAACTATATTGAGAGATCCTATTAATATTATAAAGGCGAAAGTTTGTATGGATGGATGTTTGTTACTCTTTCACGTAAAAACTACTCAACGTATTTGGATGCAACTTTACAGTAATATAGCATCAGAATAACACATAGGCTACTATTTGCCGCAATAACCGACATATACGCGGGCGGAGCCGCGGACATACACTATTATAGTATATATGTATAGGCGTGATTTGTCCATAATTATTAATTTGGTCATTAGGTTGTCTAAAATTTGCAGTGGTAATCCTACTCATTGCAAAGTGATGTAATTGTAATTAAGCGAAATGGTATTGATAACGCATTTAATGAACTAATGAGAAAATACTTAAATACTTTGAGATTAGACACATTAAAAGTAATGATGATCAAAAATTATGTACTTAATTCTATTTCTATGTCCCATGACTGACCTATTTAATACCTAGGCTACTAATACCGTCTACCTAAGAACGTAACGTGTAAACTAATTAACTATCTCTGTGTACATCTTGTATCCGCTTTGCGTGTGGAATCATCGTCGGAAATCGGATCGGAAATTACTGCCAACTGACCTTCAAAGAAATGCAATTTACTATTACATTACAAAAAGGTTTTAAGCAAAATTCCAAACGTCTACTCTTCTTAACCAGTTTGCAATAACAGGCCGAACCTCAGACGTACGTCACTCTCGGATATTCAAATCGCTGACATATTTCTTTGGCTCGCCCTAGGGCCTAACGGCTTTTCGTATTTTTATACGAGTGGTGTCAATAGATTCGTCTTAGTAGTAAGAGTGACACTGGGTACATCAAAATTAAGAACATATTTTTTTTTTATTTATATGTATTTGCTTGATTATCTATTAAGGGTATATGTATCTTATGTTTATACTGTTATCAACTACTGCCTACCTCAATAGAGTAGTGTTATATCTGATAGGATCATACAATACTTACTACAGAGTTCAATAAAACTCTGTGGATACATCTGTCGGTCCTGACAACGATTTCCCTAACACAGAAAATTTCAGCTTCTAATTAATAAAATTGAACTCTCTGGAGGGTCAAATTCATCAGAAAATCATAATACTCATCCAATACATTTAATGAGAGGACACCTACGAAAGTAGTCTTGGCATTCCATTCATAGGCGAATTATTAGAAAATTGCCCTCTGCTAAAATTAACCCTAAAATACGGCCAATAAACAATGTCCACTATTATGCTTAATTAAGCCTAATTCACGGTCGTATTCAAATTCAGTAAATCAAACTGCCCGTATCTTCTATGGGAAAATGTATGATGTAGTGAATGCAGATCATTACTGGGGTCATTTCTGTAGGACAAAAGGAGACCGGACCCGTCACCCTTTGGCTTCTCGTGGTGTGGAGTTGTTTGATGTCTAATTATTTTGGTGACTTGAATTGAATTATATTATATACTTCAATGGTGGATAAATGATCTAAGTTCCACAGTAATTATATATATTTGAGATAATATTTTGTGGATTTTATACAATCTGTTTACAAAAAGATTCAAGCAATTTTTTTAAATTATAATTTAACACTATCAAAGATGCCAGTGTTTAATCGTGAATCATACTCAAAAAAGGCTAATTATAAATCTCAGTGTTTCTGAAATTGATTATAACATATCGATCTTTAAATATTAAAGGAAAAGAAAATTACAAAAGTATTATTTTCTCTGTGTATTAAATGGGCCTATTAAAGTCACAACTCTACCTGATGGAAAATCCAATAAGAAGAATCCAAGAGCGGTGGTCACCATACGCATTGCGAATGTCCGCAATATTACGACCTTATGATGCTTTTGCATCATTAGTCGTACTTACCAACGAAACACGACAGCACAAATACTGTCATTTTCAGATGATCTTCTGTACGAGGGTAGTACCACCCTTGAAACCAGCGTGGGCCTTCTAATGGAAATATTAGGTAGATTTATCACAGTAAATACTATTCAAACTAATGTTTTTTCACAAAATTCGACTCCTTATCTTTGAGAAAAATACTAAAACTCATTCAAACGTCCAATGGAGTGGACAGTTTTTTCCTATTTGGCGATTGATAGCCGCCACTCGACAATTAAGGGGTCGCCGAATATTTTAAACATTCCTTTTATAATGCAAATTAAACGTATTGACTCTGCCAACCCTAGCCAACCGATAAAAACTATAACTGTGTAAAGGAGAGGTCAAGAGACGTGTTGTATAGCTCTGTTTCTTTCATGCACAGACAAGGAAGCTCTCAATAGAGAAGAATTATTAAACGTACTTAATTCTACTATTTTGCATTCAATTTTTTTTATAATTTGGTTTCCCACGTTTAAAGATGCGTCTTAAAATATTTTAATAGATTTTCTTGCTTTTATTGGTTTGACTTTTGACTAATTTAATTACTAATTAACTCCCTATGCAAACAATTTTGAATTTACTTTCAATTTTCGTACCGAAATGTAACTTTGTAACTAATTTATATATTACATGTATTACTTAAATGAGACTAGAATTAGGAGTTAAGAAGCAATGTAATGTAGCTGTTGTGTTGTAAATATGGTATAATCATTGAAAATAAGATAATGCAGGGGTATATTTTCTTTTACTTTAACAACTTTCAGTATGAACGCTTGTCTTTTAACTTTTATGAAACAAATATCTTTAATGCAGTCTCATCAAAGTTTATAATAAAATAATTAATTAAGAATTAGGTTTATATATCCTATAAATATACTATCTTCAGGCGCCTCTTCTTTTATCAATGTTTTTAAAATCTTCTTCTGTCTTCTTCTTTATCTTGAGGGTGTGAGAGAGATGCAAAGAGTATTGTTATGCAGAGCACGTATTAATTTTAATGGAGTGGACGTATGGGGGCTGATTGTTGATGTCCAGTCATAAAAATGTATGGGAAAACACTTTTAATTGATGGTTTTAAAATTTAAGTGGGGTGGATGCAATGAGTATTGTGCGAATATACGGTGCAATAGTTCTATGTACACTATGAATTATTGAAGAAAAATGATGTTAAGATATGGAAGAGTTAAGCTTTAGTCCAAAACACTCAAAAGTTCACTTTTATTTGAGTATTTGTCTTTTTTAAGAAAACTAGGTGTGGCTAATAGTGCATTTGTATTTATAAATAAATAAATATTTCGGACATCTAACGCACAACGCCATCTAGTCCCAAACTAAGCAGAGCTTGTATTATGGGTACTAGACAACTTATATAAATACAAATTTAAAAAAAGTTGTATAGTACCCACTAAACAACTTTTTTTTGTAAAAACATACATATTATACATAAAAAACACTCAAACTGCAAAACAAATATTTGTAGATCATAAAAACATTTAGTCCGACACAGGATTCGAACCCGAGACCGTAGCAGTCGCGTACGCTACCATTGCGCCACCGAGGCAGTCAAATTTAAGGTAGCACAAGCTTCCTCCATTTTTTTTAAAGGTTATCTCCTGCGCTGTAATATATTTTATGTCGTGGGGAACTTTACAAACATATATGAAACACAAACAAGACAACACTGTGTAATCCATAAATTTTTGTTCTCAATCTAGGTGTTCTTTGTGTCCAACACCTAGATTGAGAACAACATTTTATAGATTACACTAAGTGTTGTCCCAAGTGGGGCTTGAACCCGCAACGAAATGGATGTTACAACCGCTTAAACCACTACGCCGTCCATTCATTCCAGTCAACATCATCTTCTCAACAAAAATAATACAGTAACTTAGTAACATAATAAAAATTAAATTCTAGGGAATCAAAAGAATGTTGTCTCGAATTTTTTGTTTGAATTTATCGTTGAAAAAAATGATATATTCTTTCTTCATTCATAATTCTTTTCATCCACACCTGCCTGTTAATTTTTATTGGGTTTTCAACTTTATGTAAACCGTTTTAGGTGTAATTTCAATTGGAATAATACAGCAGTATGACCAGGTGTGTTCACGGTCGGTATAGCACGGGGTAAAGGTGTGTGTCACAAGTCTTGTAAAGTTCACGACACGTGGTCACTTTGTCGTTGGCCTTTTATGGTTGCCACGAGACAGTTTTTTTGTAAGTATGAAAAAACCTTACTCGTGTCACAGTATTTTATATATAACTGCCTCATTGGCCTAGCGGTTGACGTATGCGTCAGCCAATCGAGAGGTCTCGGGTTTGAATCCCGGGTCGGGCCAAAAGAATTATTGTGTTTTTCGGATAATATATTACTTAATAACAGCTTGGAGTTTGGAAGTTGGGGTCTGAACCCCCGTGCCTCGGAGAGTACGTAATGCTGTAGTTTTGCGCCTGATCACTTCCCGGTCGAGTCGGTTAAACGCCCCATCGGATTATAAGAGAGAGGGAACAGAGAGTGCACCTGTGTTTGCACACACACTTGTGCACTATAATATCGCCTACGTAATTGGCTGGTCTCCGTTAAACTGAGCGCCGTAGAGGTTATCGGCTAGGAGGAGAGGATTATATGGCGCAGTATTACGTGTTGTTATAGAACACAGAACCGCATTGTTCATCATTCAATTTTGAAAGCTTAAGTAATTAATTTGTATGTGTACAATTTCATTTTTCATTCAAGTTTCAAAAAACGTTTCGATAGAATGCCGAATAACGTATAAAAAATTACCGTGTCAACTGACTTTAAAGCTTGACAAATCTTTGAATGTGACCAGTGCAATCTAACTGCCCATTAGCCAGATCAAAGTTAGACAAAAAACATTACATCACTTTTCATATTAAAAATAAATTATACTGTAAATAAAACTATTTCATATTCTGTTTATAACTTGTAAATGTTTAAGTTACCTCATCTTTTTCTTTTACTCCCTTAAGAATGACATTTCTAAATACCTTTTCGTGACAGTTTGTTTGCTGCCGAAGCGGCTATGGCTATGCGTTGATGAATCAGCCATTCGGACAAGTAAGTATTATGTATATTTTACAAATTAACAGCCAGGAAGCAATAACTAATAAAGACACCAGTTAATACTTTATAAATTCCTTATCGCTGATGACTCACCTACATAAAGTATTTCATTAAAAACTCGGCTCCATGCTTCACTACCTTCTCCATAAAGCCCGTAGAAAAACTGTTCATGTTATAAAAAGCTGTGTACGGTAACGGCATGTCTTGCATTACCGTTTTGCAGACATCTGCCTAACCTTTAGCTCGTGCTTACCGGCTTGCGACCACACCTTGAGGGGTGGACAGCAATTAACAAAATGTATGCGGGTGCAAAATATAATTAAAATAGTAGTAGTGTTCTAATTGTAGGATATGGAAAAAGAGAAGTTTATTGTTGAATCACATAATTAAGAAAGAAAGTGTTTGGTAGAGAATAATTTCTTGCCGCCAGTCTAAGTAGTTTTGCTTGTTTGATGTATCTATCCATACATACGATAAGTGATTATTTGTACAAGATGTTTAGCATGTTTAGTTTAAAGGCCGGCAACGCACTTGTGACGCCTCTGTTGTTGCGGGTGTCCATGGGCGGCAGTAATCGCTTACCATCAGGCAATACGTCTGCACGTTTGCTACCTATATCATACAAAAAAAATCAGGAACAGGACTCTAGTAGCCTAAATCTGAGTGACGCACAGTGGGAGAGTCCTATGTGATATGGCTGATGATGATACGATCAGTGTTATAGCTGCGTGCTACTCACTGACTGACCTAGATTAGTACAAACAGCATGATACAAACTCTTTAACCACAGACAGCTCTCAATTAACGTTGTTTATCTAAGTTTCTTAAGGTGAGTAAAGTTAATAAACTTTTTAAGAATATATTCTATATTCTTAGCATATACTATACTAGACATAAGCTCAAGCTAGTAGACTAGCAAATATCTAACAGATGTGTTTCAGTAATGGTGGCCGTGACTGGCGATTTGTGCGAATTCATCATTAGATTGTACACGCCCTAGTAGTCACTTTGTTTTAATTACTCAATCTGTTATGGAAATGCATTGACTACAGAGTCTTTGTGTACATTATTAACCATACCCATGTATATATAAGAAATAATAGAAAGAAAAAAATAACAACAGAAGAAAGTAATGAAAAATAGGTACAGACAACAATTTTGCAGGGTTAAAAATGGACCCATTTCAGTCGATACTGAAATGAGTGTCATACAAAAGTCTGACTTTAGTATTCATTTGGGCCCAAGTGACGCCATGTATTCTTGTATTATGTATTGCTGAAACGATAATATAATAATAAACGGCTTATATTATGTATGTAATATAAACCTATGATGTTTGTGTGTTATATATTATATGTAGCTTTGTCATATCAATTACGGCCATATAAAATAAAATATCCACTATATGATTATAAAAAAAAATACATTAAAAAGTAATGAAATCTTCTTCATAATATTAACGGTTTTTGTACATTTTCCATCAAATCAACAAAATGCGTACAAAATG
This sequence comes from Hyphantria cunea, assembly GCA_003709505.1. NCBI lineage: Eukaryota > Metazoa > Arthropoda > Insecta > Lepidoptera > Erebidae > Hyphantria > Hyphantria cunea. Next base: position 67,395 of record PKRV01000405.1, on the reverse strand, counting down.
TGGACAATGTTAAATTAATCAAATAAAATAAGAATGTATTTTTGTGTCACAATTTAAAAACTCAAAAACAAAATGCGAAACCTCAGCACATTTTCGCAATCAACAGTCACGAGGGTTCAGATTAACCACCCCTAGAAAATCCAAATTAAATCCATTCTGGTAGATTGTGACAAATACCATCCGTCATCCCCCTCATTTGCATGAGAAAAACTTGAAGAACAACTATTTATCAAATGGCGAGAGGACTTCCGGCTGCCATGACAGTAGGCGCGACGTGTTTCCGGACGCCATCTTTGGCTGAACGCTACACATCCGTGACAGATCTGTACTATATAGATGTGCCAATTTTTTTTCATTTTATAAAAGGAATATCGTCTTTCAATCTAGTTACATCACAATCTTGGTCTGATTACCTAGGTGTTTAAATTGCAGCAAACACTACACGTTACTAAACACCTACACAATAAATGGTCCCTCGAGCTGTATTGTAGTATTAACATATCGCTGTTGACTGCTGAACGAAGGTCTCCCCCAAAGAGCATTAACCGTCCCGGTCTAGAGCAATACGTATCCATCTGCCACCAGTCACTTTCTTCAAATCATCAGTACATCGTGCCGCAGGGTACTCTACACTACGGTTGCCAAATCCCGGTCTCCACTCTTATATATTTCGGCTTCAGCGACCATCGGCTTAGAAATATATGTATATATAAATAGACAATATTCACATTCCGCACAACATAAATCGCCAAAAATGTGATGAAGATTGTAATAAAGTGTATTTGACAAACAAATATGGACCATCGGCTTAGGAATATATGTATGTATAAATAGACAATTTCCACATTCCGCAAAATATAAATCGCCAAAAATGTGATGAATATTGAAATAAAGTGTATTTGACAAACAAATATTGGCCATCGGCTTAGGAATATATGTATGTATAGACAATATTCACATTCCACACAACATAATACGCCAAAAATGTGATGAAGATTGCAATAAAGTGTATTTGACAAACAAATATGAGCCATCGGCTTAGGAATATATGTATGTGTAGACAATATTCTCATTCGGCACAACATAAATCGCCAAAAATGTGATGAAGATTGCAATAAAGTGTATTTGACAAACAAATATGGGAAACTTAAAAAAAACGGTGGAATTTATAAAATTGTTGACTATATTCACTTGGTGCCCTTATGTTACTATCACTAGCGACCCTACTAGGATATGCATATACTACTCAACTAACTAAAAATTCCTCTCTTAACGTATTCTTAAAGATTCGTAAAGAGGAGAGTACCTAATAATGCTATTTGTTTTACGAAGAAAACGTCTCTTCCATAAATCCTAGATCTTTATTCTGCCCTGCCTGATTGGGGAGTGATCTCTATTTAGATAATTTAGTGGTTCACTCGCAATGAAATATCCTCAGCATTTGTTGGAGATCGGCGGTGATTCTGTTAGCTTGATGGTAGACATTTTATTTCTTACATCGTTAAGATTTTGCTGGAGTTGGACGAATAAACGTGGATAATGTATTTGGGCTTATGTCCAAAATATCTATTTGTGTTAAAATCTGGTCTTTTGATTTGACCAGGAATTGTTCTGCATCGCCAGTATATGTTAAGTTGTTAATGATTTATTTTCCTTGAAATAAAACACGAGGTTCGAACCAAGCTGTTTGCTATAAGAGATTGCCTATCTACAGCTGTTGACTGCAATAGGCTGATGCACAAATTATAGGCGAATTTCCTTCATTAACAAAAATATTAGGAAAAACGGATGAAAAAATATTAAATAATTTCAGTTTAAGATACCGGTATTCATATTTGTTTCATTGACTAAATTTTAAACAACAAAAAGCCAACGTCACGCGGTATTCCCCCAGGCGGTCGCCCATCCAAGTATGGTATAGACATTGACTGCCTCTGTGGCTCAGTGGTAGCGAATGCCACTGTGCCACAATGTGCTGTGCTAGAGGTCTCGGGTTCGATTCCTGAGTCGGACCAAATGTTTGTATGATCTGCAAATATTTGTTTCGGAGTTTGGGTGTTTTCTATGTATAATATGTATGCATTTACAAAAAAAAGTATATAAGTATTAATATCAGTTATCTAGTACCCATAGTACAAGCTTTGCTTAGTTTGGGACTAGATGGCGTTGTGTGTTAAAATGTCTGAACATATTTAGTATTTAGTATTTAGTATTGACAAGTTATTGACCAATTTTTCACAATGGTATGCGGACAGCATTTACTACACATATCTTTAGGAATAAATTAATAATCTTTTCATTTCTGTTTTATTTATAACTAGCAACCCACCTTGGGTTCACATGGACTCTTTACGGAAAATATAATACAGCCTGTAACTCCAAGAAGATATGCGGCTTAATTTTTTTCCAATGTGTTCAGCAAATATAGTTATATTTAAGCCAATATACTCAAAAATTTAACAAATTATAAACGAATACCTTCCTCAAGAGTCACTCTATCTACTGGTAAAAACAGCATCAAAATCCGTGCAGTAGCTTTAGAATTCATCGTGAACAGACAGACAGACGTGGCTGAGGACTTTGTTTAATAATATGTAGTGATGGGCGGCCACCACACTCATGAGATAGTAATAGTTTTTTTTTTATTTCACGGCGAAATAACTTCTATATATTGGATTATCTTCTATAATTAGTTTATTGATTACTAACTATATAAATGCAATTAAAATGTTTATTTACATTCACAAATTGTATTATTTATGCTTATACTAATAGCAAAAAACCAAAAAAAGCTTGAAATTAATGCCGCTGAATAATAAGGGGATGGCTATTTCGTGAAGATGGGTATAAGGAAAAAGGGTATCACATTTTTTAGCTTGATGTGTCCAATAGTACTTAAATATTTTAAGAATCAGTTGAATGTAAGTACCTACATAGATACATATATCTATATATTAATACGTGAGGCAAAAACTTTGGACCCCTTTTTACAAAAATTGCGCGGTCGTAGCAGTATGAAATTTGGGATATTTATAGTTTATATATAAGAGATGTGCAAAACGATAATATTTTTCACTAATAATGCTTATAAAGTATATTAAATCAGCAAATAAAACATAACACACAATTATGCATTTGACACACACATACACATATTTATTTACTTACTTCTTTTGATGATATGGCAATCAGCCGGATCAGCTATTTCTGCCAATGTCAAGTATTTCAAGTCTTCAATTCTAAGTCTTCGAGTCTTCAAGTCTTTGTCGTGATGGAATTAACGATAAAAAATATAAAAAATGTGGATGACATGAAATGGGAACCGTCTTTCGCAAAAACAAAAAACGATCTCCCACAAATTTATTTATGTCAAAGTCAAACTAAAAAGATGATTATTTTTTGTCTATACTGTCATACTGAATGTCAAAGCTAGCCATTATGAAATCTTGGATAAAAGAGGTGTGCCTTTGACAAAATAAATTCTAAATAGTTCTAACTAAAACTTTAAAAGAATTATGGTTAAATTTCGACCTCTAGGCGACCACCAGCGAAAGTTTAATAAGTGTCTTAGTTTGTATTTGTATTTACACTTTATTGTACTCACTCAACACATACATATAAAAGAATATAATAGAATAGAATAAACTTTATTGCACACCAGTTAAAACAGTTTACATTCAGGAGCGTAACGTATAAACGACAATGTACAAAAGGTATTAGGAAGTGTCACGCATAACCCAAAATTGAGTTTTCTTCGGTTGGCGCTTATTGCACGCGGTATGGTATTCCATAGCGAACAGCTAAAACACTAAAATAATTATCGTAACAGCTCGAAGTATGAGAAGCAATTTGAAGAATGAGAGAAGAGTAAGAGGGTTGGCTTCTGGTGATGCGCTCGAAGCGGTCACGAAGATATGAAGGAGAATAAGGAATATGCATGTTTTTTTTATTTCTCAATCAAATATAAAAAAATAGTCAAACTAATTTTTAAAGTAAAATTTAAAACACTGACTAAATTTGAGGTATTCAAACGCCGCCATTTTGCGCGCGCTTTTGACAGAGCCAATGACGTCATTGTCATTTTGTTTTTGTTTACTATTCAGTGTTTCAGTCACTTAATACTTATTAACTATAGTTTAATTATAGTTTTAATTACTATAAAAACATGGAAGAAAATAATTTTCCTCACAAACACTACTAACACAGTTTGAATTTCGACTCCGTTTTTTTCCAGACCGCGACCATCGACGTCACATTTCGTTTCGACCAATAATAAGCGTTTTGTAAGTTTGAATTTCCCTCTTGTAATTTTCACTTTTTATTTAATGTTTTCTGAGTTTAAATAACTACTAAATAAAAAAATACCCTTTAAGTATACTGTAGAAAATAAAGAATCTAGAAAAAAGGATTCGAGCAAAATAATTATTTTTACATATTTCCTATTGGAGTTATAAATAGTTGAATTCAGTAAGGAAAGCTTGTACAGATCTCGATGCTGCCGAATAGGTAATCACTTCAGCTGTTTCCAGACTCCCAAAAAGTGGTTCCAAAAAGTCAGTTTTTGTCGAAATATAAAGAGGATACAGTTGACTGCCTCGGTGGCGCAGTGGTAGCGTATACGACTGCTGTGCTAGAGGTCTCGGGTTCGATTATTGAGTCAGACCAAAAGTTTGTTTGATCTGCAAATATTTGGTTCGGAGTTTGGGTGTTTTCTATGTATATAATATGTATGTTTTTACAAAAAAGAAGCATATATGAATTAATGTCAGTTGTTGAGTACCCATAGTACAAGTTTTGCTTAGTTTGGGACTAGATTGTTGTGTGTTAAAATATCCGAAAAAAAAGTACATAGATTTAGTAGACAAAAGCTGTTTTAAACTACATAACTAAACAGTAAACAGTTGTAACTTTCCTATCTAGTGACTAGTTTTGCCCACAGCATCATAAAAAAAATAGTTCTTTTTTTTATTGAAATCAAATGGAACAACATTAAACTTACAAAGAAGCATATTATATTTCACGGAAATTGTTAGAGCCGTTTTCGGAATTCAGATTATTTAAATACAAGAATCACTCATTTAAAGGTTTCAATAAAAAACGAAAAAAAACGAGTAAACGAGTTCTTGAGTGGAGACCGCGTCTCGACAAACGTAGTGTAGGACGTCCACAGGCCAGGTGGAGCGATGATTTGCGCAAGACGGCTGGCAGGAGCTGGATGCGAGAAGCCATAGATCGAACTAAGTGGCGTGAAATTGGAGAGGCCTATGTTCAGCAGCGGACTGCGATAGGCTGATGATGATGACGATGATGATGATGATCACATGACTTAGTTCTTAGAAAAGTCTTAGCCAAGTTGCTGTTCGTTCAGAGTGAATCAATGGAATGTGATTGTTTCTACATCGTTGATGCCAAACTCTATTTATATAGAGTTTTTATAGAGCGTTTGTCAAAAGTATTATTTGGTAAACATTTATATGTTTACCAAATAATACTTTTGACAAACGCTAATGAAAGGATGTAGAATTTTGTAACAGTTGTGTAGTAGTGGACTGCGATAGGCTGATGATGATGATGATGATGAGGTTACAATAAAAATATTGATGTTTTTAGAAATTTTAGATTTTTTACCGTGGGAGAGCCACGCTTCGGCATGAATGGGCCGGCTTGACCGGAGTGATACCACGGCGTCACAGAAAACCGGTGTGAAACAGCGCTTACGCTGTGTTTCATCGAGTGAGTGAGGATACCGGAGGCCCATACCCCAATCCAACGCCCTCTATCCCCCTCACCATCCTCCTTCCCCTCAGGCCGCCATAGTGTGGGTCACCATGCTGCATTGTTCTTTTTCGCATTGAGGATGGTGACCACCACTCTTGGATTCTGCTCATGCTTTCCATCAGGCAGGCAGAGTCATTTTAGCAGCTTAAATATAAAAAAAAAAAAAAGAAAATAACAAAGGTTTAATAACAAAAAAACTAACAATACAACCCGTCACTGCGACCTCAACATCTAAATCTCTGGTGGCATGAAATTGTACCCACCCACATAGATTAATGACAGCCAACAATGGGCGAGGAGCGTTTTTTGATCCCTTTTCGATTTAACAGCAATTAAAAAGTTCTAACAGAGCAACGAAAGGGTTAACTTCATTCGCTTATAATTGGTACAAGAACGTACAATTTTGGTGGTTCTTTGTATATTTCAGAAATAATTTTGATACTTGCTAGTGTTGTTTTGGTGGTTCAAATATGTTTGCGTTTAATTTTTTATATTTTTTTTTATACAGTTGTAATGGAATAGGCGTTTGTCCTCCATCTCACCTGATGGAAAGTGTAGATGAAGACGAACGTGGTACACGCCCATCCAAAAAAACCTGTTCACTCTACTCTGAAAGGCTCAACTTACTAATTTTATTATTGGGTATGGCAATTGGCTTACAATTTCTAATTAGTCATATTTAATCTTAATTACATGTATTATTAATATTTGACTGGCAAGAAATAATTTTATTTATACCGTGGGAGAGCCACGCTTCGGCATGAATGGGCCGGCTCGACCGGAGTGATACCACGGCCTCACAGAAAACCGGTGTGAAACAGCGCTTACGCTGTGTTTCATCGAATGAGTGAGGATACCGGAGGCCCATACCCCAATCCAACGCCCCCTATCCCCCTCACCATCCCCTTTCCCCCCAGGCCGCCATAGTGTGGGTCACCATACTGCATTATTCTTTTTCGCATTGAGGATGGTGACCACCACTCTTGGATTCTGCTCATGCAAAAAAAATAAAATAAAATTCAATTTCAATGCTTAATTAGTGCTAAATTAATTATGTACTAGCTAAATCCGCGTTGTTACCCGCGTTTGTTGTTGTAACCGCGGGTAACGCCGCGGGGTGAAGCTAGTCTAAAAAAGTAGCGGAAATTACTCCTTACATCATCAGCTATCAGCGTAGAGATCCTGTCTTAATCAGTCCAGCGGTTCCAAAGATTAGCCGCGACAAACAGACAGACAGATAAAATTGAATAAAATGATATTTTGCTACTTGTACCGTGTGTACATAAATATGCGTTTAGAGATAGAAACGGTTATTCTAATGTTATAAACAGACAGTCCAATTTTATTTATTTGTATTGCTTATGTATTATAACGATACCACTAGTGGCAACGGGTAGATTTACAAAAATGTACAATTTGAAATTAATACAATATTGTATACTAATCAATGAAAGAATGTACTTCGTAAGCCTTTTTCCCAGTCATTCCATTCTGGTTCCTTTTTTAATTAATTCAATTTTTTAACGAAGACATCGGAGCACAACAGATATCCCCCTAATTGATTCAACACGCCTTTAAGAGTCGCGGTTTAGGGTTAAGGTGATTCAAATTCTTTGTAACGCACCGAATTGAATTTAGAATCAGACTGATTCAATTGTGGTTCCTTACGGGTAAAAAATGTTTCCTATTAGAAAGAGATAATTAAATAAGAGTATTTTGTAAATACTCCTTTTTTACGGAGTAATGCTACGTGGGGAGACGAAGGGCGTGTGTGGGACTCGCGGAGAAACGATCTACACGCTTTTGTAAATACACTTCAGTGAATCTTTTTTCTTAAACATAGTGGTTATGAAGTACGGCTACGAAATATTATTATTTTATTTTGCGTTATTTTATGAGGATTTTTAATTTTTTTAATTGATTGGTTAGGTAATTTTGCTAATTTGTAACTTTCTGCCGCGCACAACAGAACTGTAGTTTATGGTATTCCTGGACCGGAAAAGAGCTTAGGTACTCCTATTTAAAAGGACAGAAACGCACTTATGTCGCTTCTGGTGTTGCGGGTTCATGACCGGCGGTAATCGCTTACCGTCTGCTCGTTTGCCCCGTATACCATAAAAAAAGTATCTATTGTATGGGTTCTCTATAAAACTGACATACCTTACACATTTAAAATATACGATTTGATGAATATAGTAATAAAATTAAATTTATCTAAAACATGAGCTGTCTCATCAGTGTAAGAACGTTATACACAATCGTTGGAAAAAATACAAAAAGAGGATCCTTCGAGCCGGATTTGAACCAGCGACCTATGGATAACTACAATTATACAACTACAGTCCACCGCTCTACCAACTGAGCTATCGAAGGCTCGAGAGTGGAGCCGAAAATAGCATTTATTTCCCTCACAACAATTATTAGTTTCATAGTAGATGACGTCACTGTACTGATAAAATGTTAGTTATGAAACAGTTGAATCTATATGGAGCAAGTGCTCAGTGAATAGTATATAATGCATTTTATTCCGGCTAATTTCTGTAACGGCTGGACCGATTTGGACAGGACTTTCACTGGCAGATAGCTGATGATATAAGGAGTAACTAATGCTACTTTTTTAGACTAGCTTTGCCCGCATATTGCATCGCGGAGCTCAGCTGGTTGTTTCTATGATTTTTAGTTTTTTTATGTTATTAGGTATAAAAGTAATTGATGATATGATTAAATATTTTTTTTTCGATGTTGTGTACTGTATTAGAAGCGATAACCAGATCAAACAAATCATCTAAAGACGAACAAACTGATGAGCGAATTCGTAGGCAAAAGCTCATTAGTGACAAAAAAATATTTCTAAAAATACATTATATCAATGCTATTCCTCTAGGATTGTGAAAATACATTGCACTTGCTGTCAACGTTCATACCATGTTGAATACACCGGTTCTCGTCTGATCACCGAAGTTAAGCAACATCGGGCGCGGTTAGTACTTGGATGGGTGACCGCCTGGGAATACCGTGTGACGTTGGCTTTTTACATAATTTGTATAAAAACTTAAATTAAATATTTTCGGTGTTAATATTTTGTAGGAATTTTGAAGAATTCGAAATTTAGTACAATTAGCTATTTAAATGTTTGAAAATACTAAGTAGATACTTTGTAAATTTGAGACTATTTATACAAATTACTTTTTTATGTATACGATTGATGTATACGATTTAAAATATTTTAATAGCAAATCACGGTTTTTAGTTCAGTAAATGACTTGCATTGACTTGAGGATAATATTTTAAGATTAGTAAAAATTAAACTTTCAAAATTTTCGATTAAAATTAATCTTTAAATATAAAATTATAAATTAATCCTAAAAATAATACACATATACTTGTAGTATTTAAAAAAGTATACAATTTTACGTGTAACTAAATTTTCGATTTCCTCGATAACATTGAGAGCCAACCCTGTTAACCCTACCATGACTGGCACTGATTCATCTTAACCCGTCACCGACTGATGGATCAAGATATTAATACGGAAAGCGTGGCGAATCTGGCCAAACGTTAACCCTTTCAATGCATATATAATTAGAATTGAGCAACGGGTCTTCTAATGACTGATTGACTGAGGCGTGATTCTCTTTTCAAAAACTGAGATTGATCATTTTAAAGTGACGGAATGAAAGGGATTTGTGAATTTCATTCGCAGATTGTGATTCTAAATTGCGATTTGCATTTTTGAATTTGTTTTTTTTTTGTTAATAAATTCATTTTTCATAAAATTATTATATCTCTTCGATTATTAGGCTTGTTGACCAGATTCATTACTTTGAATCTGGTCAACAAGTACCGGCCTTTTTACAATTTATTCTAAGTGTGGAAACATTAATAGGGATTATAGATAAGGCAAGATAAGTGTTAAGCCGACTAAAACCACACAGTGCATCGAACTCTACTTAAAATGATGGACAAATGGATCAAAATGTTAGAATACAAGTAACGAACTAAGCTGAAGTTGGGTCAAGTAGCTTTATTATTATTATTATTTTGACCTTATCAAAAAATTGTACTGGTTGAGGTCAAAAATGAATAAAAAAGTTTGAACATTAACTAAAAACTTGGTGCTCTCAAGTACACACAGAGAACAAGAAGAGTAACGCCTGATAATATTTTTATAGCAATACACCTTTTAACCACAAGTTACCGAACTTTTAGCACTTCCCTAAGTACAGTCAGATCCGGGTTTAATAAACTTTAATTACTAAGTACCTACTATGTTAGTTTTAATCATCCTCGTGGCCTAATTCGCACTGTTAAGTGACCGTCTCATATTTCATTGGCCGCAATAATATTGCCCGCATGGCTAAATTTGATGTGATTAACTATCTACCTTGGGTACAGTCCGGTCGTATTTTTAAGTCTGCTTTTTTTTCTCTTTTGATTATTAAGTTCAATACGGATTTTATACTACTACTGTGTATTATAATGTAATAATTAATTACTAATAAAAACTCTCCTCTCCTTAAAACATCGTTTTGCGGCAAATGTTTTGCATTCTAAATTTATTTTATGTAGTTACATATTTCTGAACAGAATGTTAGTATATTTTGTGTTGGTCAACATCAATGAAAGAAAGGAAATATATATTTTAACTCAAAAGTAATATACTTCAAAACAAATACCTTTACTTTCATGTCTAAGATCTCTTTAAATTTTTAACTATTTATAGATTAAACTTATTTATGCGTATTCACCTACAGTGACTTACACACTTTCTAACGCCTAAAAGTGATTACTGCGTACTAAAATTATACCATAATATTAAATCATACATTGGGTTTCTTTACTTCATAAGTGAAAAAAACATAAAAAATTAGAAAATATGTGCCCGACTGTACCACATTTTACGCTCGGATTAAATAGCCCCCGCTTATTAAAGGCTCCGGTCGAGAATTAATATGCAGATGAGCTGTATTAGAGTGAAGTTGATCGATTAGACGACATCAAGAAGAAGGGTACAATGTACCCGCATGGTACAAAATTTGCCCACTGTATATAAGGTGTCATTTTTTTATAGTTGTGTGAAAATTTGTTTTCTATTGGTGTCTTGGATGTAGATAAAAATTACCTGATGTCCTTGTGACTTGATCTGTGACAGTTCTCACTAGTGTCATTTTTGAACTTCCAGTGGTCTAAGTTGTAAGCGTTGTTCATTCCGTCTGAATTCTTGTGTGATATTGGCTAATATTTTGTTTTGATGATGACATACGGAGCCGAAACGTGGACAGTTACGGTTCGACTGGTCCATAAATTCAAAGTCGCTCAGCGTGCTATGGAGATGGCTATGCTAGGCGTTTCTCTAAGGGATCGCATCAGAAACGAGGTGATCCGACTAAGAACCAGGGTCATCGACATAGCCCACAGGATTAGTTAACTGAATTGGCAGTGGGCTGGCCATATTTGTCGAAGAACCGATAACCGTTGGGGTAAACGAGTTCTTGAGTGGAGACCACGTCTCGGTAAACGTAGTGTAGGACGTCCACAGGCCAGGTGGAGCGATGATTTGCGCAAGACGGCTGGCAGGAGCTGGATGCGAGAAGCCATAGATCGAACTAAGTGGCGTGAAATTGGAGAGGCCTATGTCCAGCAGTGGACTGCGATAGGCTGATGATGATGATCACAAGACTTAGTTCTTAGAAAAGTCTTAGCCAAGTTGCTGTTCGTTCAGAGTGAATCAATGGAATGTGTTCGTTTCTACATCGTTGATGCCAAACTCTATATAAATGTTTACCAAATAAAACTTTGGACAAACGCTAATGAAAGGATGTAGAATTTTGTAAGAGTTGTTGAGGAACGGGTGTGATGCCCCTCCAACACAAAGAAAGGATCCTCCAACCAGGCGAGGTGAATATTCCTGGCCGGCCACTGCCCAACGGTTGATGGTGTTTCATTTAAGGACGAGTGTTGATGCAGATTACTTCAACATTACCGTGGGAGCGCCACGCTTCGTCATGCATGGGCCGGCTCCAACGGAGTGATACTAGTTCCTCACAGAAAACCGGTGTAAAAGAGTGAGTGAGGATACCGGAGGCCCATACCCCCACACCTCCTCCATAATCCAAATTAATTCACATAATTATGTGATAATTGTAGGGAAATATTAGTTTTACTGTTGTTCTAACAACGCAATTAAAATCAATTGGACAAACTCCTCCATTGTTAACTTCTTAATGAATTTAAAAAATTAGGTTTGGACATAGTCCTAACTGAATATATTTGTCCATCTAATTACAAGTAAAGATACATACCTACACCTACACATACATAGTTCTTATAACACACACAAATATGATTATGCTGAAATTAGGAACAATTAACTGTTAATTACATCGTGATACGAATCAGATAATTAATGTAAGATAACGTGGTGTTGTTGTTAGACAGATGGGTGAGGAAATTTGTGAAATTACCCTAAAAAAGCAGTTTGTTTTTATTCATAATGAAATTCATCACAAAAATACCATTTTTGAAAGTCACCACGAAAATATTTCTCGACATATTTAACACGCTACAAAATTGATTTGAGATAGAATATTTATTATAAAAAAATGAAGTTAAAATGAAAAAATACAAGAACAAAACTAAAAAATAAATAAATAATAAATTAAACAAACTAAGCAGAGCTTGTACTATGGGTACTAGGCAACTGATAATAACCCGTATATAGGTACTTTTTTTTGTAAATACATACATATTGTACATAGAAAACACCCAAACTCCGAAACAAATATTTGCAGATCATACATTTGGTCCGACTTAGGAATCGAACCCGAAACCTCTAGCACAACAGTCGCATACGCTACCACTGTACCACCGAGGCAGTAAAAATATCGCTACTATGTATATTCTACGGCAAATACTAATAAGTGGACTATGTTTGCCCAATTACTGTCTCCATTACCACCAGATGGACTGAAGACTTAAGAAAAGTGGATGGCAACGGACAGATGCGTACTGCCCAAGATCGAAACGAAATAGTTGGTCCTCCTTGGTTGGCCTTTCGCTCAGCAGTGAATGAATAGATTGATGAAAATAGAGAGCTCAAAAAAATGAAGTCTAAAACCCATTAAAGTTTATATAATTAAATTGATATACCCAATAAGTTCGACGACGTTCCCGCCTCAGATTTATGTTAATGTGTTTACAATGTCTATGTAATACATCAGTTATGTACTTAAACGATATAATTGGATCATACATTACTAAGTACGCAATTAATTCAACACTTGATTATTCAATAGAATTGTCTATATATAAGGCTTTATATTAATCTTTAATGGTAACCGTAAGTTATAAATAAATAAAGTATTCAGTCACAAAACATACATCAACATCAGCAACAACCCATAACATCCCATCGATGGGAGAGGAGGAGGTTAAAGGCATACGTCCCCACGCTGGCCAGTGCGGGTTGGGGACTGGCAAGACTACGTTGTGGCTACGTAATCTTGCCATTGAATGTTTTCAAGCCGCCCAAAGGCCTTCAATTAAGCTTCACGACTGTTATCCTATGATAACAACTGGGACCGACTGCTTAACATGATCTTCGATCACGAAAATGCTCATGGTATCATGTCAGCAGCGGTCACTCATCCAGGTACTATCCGCGCCGTCGTTGCTTTTTTTTAATGGAATTAGGGCAAACTAGCAGACGTATCGCCTGCTGGTAACCGATTACCGCCGCCCATGGACACCCGTAACACCAGAGGCGTCACAAGTGCGTTGCCGGTCTTGGGGGATGGGGAGGGGGATGAGAGGAAGGGCTGGATTATGGGCCTCCGGTATCCTCACTCACTCGTTTTTCTGTGACTGTGACACACCGGTTTTCTGTGAGGCCGTGATATCACACCGGTCGAGCCGGCCCATGCATGCCGAAGCGTGGCTCTCCCACTTAAAAATCGCGTGGCTTACCCTTGGTGATTGTTTCTAGTCACCGATTGCAACTGAGCTATAAATAAGCATCTTATAGCTTACAATTTCAATATATTTAATAATGTATTTTACAGTGAATTTGTATCTTTAAATTATGTATGTTGGTTTTTACCTAGACCCACTAAATAAAACAAATTACTCGACCGGAGCGTTATTAACCCCCTTACAGAAAACCAATCTAAAATGTCAAATTTCATACGGTCGTGCTTCGTAGGTGAATGCGGGACCGGAGGTCCAATGATGCAGAAGCAAGCTTAGGCCGTCATAGTGATGGTCGCCATACTGCATTGTCTTCATTGCAATGAGTATGATAATCTCCACTTTTAGATTCTGCTCTTGTTTTCAATCAAGTAGAGTTGAGTGACTTTGCCAGAATCATACATGTAAATATATATATATATCTGACTTTTTATGTACTCTAGTAAAGTACTGCGGGTACAAATAAAAATTTACCTATTTACTAATAGCCCTCGATGGTAATCGAATCCACGACTTCTTGCTTAGCCATCAGGGTATTTAACTACTAAACCAACATACGTATTAGTAATGTCTCGTACCAAACAATTTGATTAATCCTAAATTGCCAAGTCTTGTTCTACGTATCGCGTGCACCTTATCTAAGCATTTTAATAGAAATATTCAAAGCATCCCATCATCATAATTGGCATAAAGATTGATGAGTTGTTTTACACTAATTTGTGGACATTATCTACGTAATGGATGGGTCGTGTTTTTTAATTAATATAACAGTCTTGTTTTAACTTATTTTCTTACACGTTGCATGGAGATAAACAAAGGCTATGTTCAACATTAATTTGCCGTATTAAAATCTCTTTACTAAAAGTCATTACGAAATAAGAAGTTTCTTCTAGTTTTTTTTACCTTTTAGCTCCCAAAATGACTCTGCTCTGCCTGATGGGAAACATGAGCAGAATCCAAGAGTGGAGGTCACCATCCTCAATGCGAATAAGAACAATGCAGCATGGTGACCCACACTATGGCGATCCGGTGAGATGCGTTTTCACGCCCCGCTTAAAGGACCCGGGATCATAGTGGGAAGGAAACACGTGCGCTGGTAGTGAGTTTCAAGTTCTCACCGCTCGGCGCAGGAAGGAAGAACCGAAGCGAAGAGTACCAGAAAGTACAGTTTAAGGCAGTGATTTCCAAGGCACTGTCAAGTTTTTGAGTTTTCTTTACTGGTGACTTCCTTCTTTCATGTGGTCAATTGCTATTTTATTTTATAGAATACTAGCTGGGCCCGCGATGTTACCCGTAGTACAATAACAACAGCAGTCAACGCCGCGAGGCAAAGGTCTTATCAACACAGAAACCTTTGTGGGCTCATGCACAACACTTTACTGAAGACCATGACATGATCCTGGTTTACATGCATATACAGACAAAAATTCATTTTATATATATATGCATATAGATACGTCTTTAAGTTGTAAATATAAAATAAATAAATTTTCCAGACATCTAATACACAACACCATCTAGTCCCAAACTAAGCAGAGCTTGTATTATGGGTATACTAGACAACTTATATAAATACATATAGACTTTTTTAAGGCCCAAATACCCAAACTCCGAAACAAATATTTCATTATCATCATACAATCATTTGGTCCGACTTTGGAATATTTAACCCGAGACCTTCAAGCAAAGCAGTTGCATATGCTACCACTGCGCCACGAGTCCTAGCCTTGTGGTGTGTATGTTTAACAACTCTAGTGCTATATCAAGTTAGGTCTTGTTTGTCATTAAATCTAAGTACCTGGAAGAATTATTTGTTTCTAAAATTTTCTAAAAATGAATCCTACCCAGATCAATTTATCGTCCCCGAAAGCCCTGCATACAAAATTTAATGAAAATCGTTGACGCGGTTGAGATTATATATTAATACAAATAGCTTGACCTTCTCTTATTAAATACCCAATTTTCAAGGTCATGAACTTTTCATGAATATTTTTATCAATAAAATGGATAGGAGTACTATTTTTTAAAACTTTTGATCCTATGATACATATAAACCGTATATACCCCTCTGAAATATTAGCTAAACTTATATTATACATTCATGTAACTAATAGAATAAATGGGTAATCCCCACAAAATCCGAAACAGTGTTACAATATTAAAATGTTTATCATATAACTAATAGGAAATAATCACTGGCAACAAAACAGTGACAAATTCGATTGTCGAAACCTCATCTGATATTGGGGCTGACAATTTTCGAATTGGAACCCGTAATGTATTCACCCCTATGATTCAGGGTGTAAAATACAATGACGTAGGAGTACAAATGGTCATCAAAACTATGAGGACTCTCCGCATAAAGATTTAAGAAGAATTAAGTATTGTTTCCATATTCAGAATCTTATTTAAAACAAAAAAAAAATACAAAAAAATAAAGATTAAACTTTATAACTTTTTTTGAAAAGCGCCTTCGAAGCTAAGTTTCAGGAACTAAAAATATGAAGTGTTTAGTTCTCTGGCTATCGCTGAACTGCAACAAAGGAATTGCTTTAAACCATTTTTAAGTGAGCTCATTATAATAACTCTAGACGAGCCGTCCCATACATATCTGAGACATGTTCCATGCTCAATGCACTACCAATTACAACACACCACCACTACATCTAGATATAGTTTGTTTTTTTTTTTCTTAAATAAGTACAAAATACTTCATTATTCCCGCGCCACCTATACCTGCCACAAATTTTTGCCTGTAAAAACTTAATATCCTAAAGAAACAATACAGGACAGTGCTCTTACCTCATTGTGTACAGCTTGTGTATGTTGCCACACATGTCAATGTTTGTAGATGACAGATTTCAGATAAAACCGATACCTATGTTCAAATGGGGATTAGAAAAAAGACACCCAATTTGGGGGCGATTAATTCTAATATTATATTAAGTTCAACACAAATGTTGGATATTGTGTTACAAATTAGATAGAGTAACTATTAATTATGTAGAGTTGTTTGTTTAACGTCCTCCTAATGTTAATATTTAATTTAATTTTCGAATAAGAGCTCTTCCAATTGATCCCTTCCTCTACAGAACAACACGTGCCGGCCTTAGAAGTCACCGCTTTAAAATGGAAGACATACGTTCTCGCACTCATCGCTTCGGTGCTTCCTTCCTGTGCCGAGCGGTCAAAACCTGGAACTCACTACCAGCGCACGTGTTTCCTTCCCATTATGATCCCGGCTCCTTTAAGCGGGGCGTGAAAAAGCATCTCACCAGGCCGCCATAGTGTGGGTCACCATGCTGCATTGTTCTTTTTCGCATTGAGGATGGTGACCACCCCTCTTAGATTCTGCTCATACTTTCCATCAGGCAGGGCAGAGTCATTTTGGCAGCCTATACATAAAAAAAATTATGTTTACAGATAGGTATGAGTACATTATCGTTACCTACTAGCTGAACCCCGCGATGTTACCCGCGGTAGGACATCAACCGCGGACAAAATCGCGGGGCAAAGCTAGTCTTAAAAAAAGAAGCTCAAGTTACTCCTTATATTACCAGCTGTCTATCGATGAAAGTCCCGTCAAAATCGGGGCAGCCGTTCCAGATATTAAACAAATCTAATAGACAGACAGACAGGCAAAGATTGGAAAAAATGTCAGTTTGGTATATTTTGGTATATGTACCGTGTATACATATACATTAGTAAAAGCACACAAGCATTTAGTAAAAAACAGTTATTTTAATAGTGTAAACAGACACTCTTCTTTATTTGTATGGATAATTAATATTAATCACATCATTATCATCATTAAGGACATCCACAACTGAGCATAGGGTTTTTTCAAGATTAGCCACGCACTTCAGCCTACTGCCTTCACTGCTATACGAAGGGTGATCCCCAAAGACCAACCATCCCGGCCCTTTACAGCCCGAATCCATCCACTGGCAATAATTTACTTCAACTCTTCGGTACATAGGACCGCTGTACAACATACAGTAACTGAGAAATGGTGTTAGTAGATTAAAACATTATCCTGTTATACGGTTCAAAGAAAGGTCCATAATTTCAATTCTACTCTTGAAATAATAAAACTTATATGTATATCAGACTGCCTCGGTGGCGCAGCGGTAGCGTATGCGACTGCTGTTCTTGAGGTCTCGGGTTCGTTTCAAGGATCGGATCAAATGTTTGTATGATCTCCAAATGTTTGTTTCAGAGTTTGGGTGTTTTCTATTTATGATATGTAAGTATTAACAAAAAAACTTATTTATGTATTTATATCAGTTTTCTAGTACCCATAATACAAGCTCTGTTTAGTTTGGGACTAAATGACATTCTGTGTTAGATGTCCGAAATATTTATTTATTATTTATTTCTTTATGTTGTAGTTTTATTTTGTATTTTTTCTTTTTAACTTCATTTTTTTATAATAAATATTCTATCTCAAATCAATTTTTCAGAGTCTTTCACAACTGATGTAACCAAATATTTATTTATTTATTTAATCTTCATGCAATTACATTGCAAAAGGCGGATTTAATGCCATGGGTATTATCTTCCAGTCAACCTTTAGTCTAGTCTAGTTAATATGCCTAATATTAGTTAGTTAATATATGTCAGGCAGTGCCATGTGATAACGTAAATAGCAGTAAATATTCACATTTCATTGAAAGCAAAAGTGAGATTTTAATCTGCATCGAATTGTGCACATACCATACAATAATACCCTCAAAATATCAGCAAAATATCTACACACATATAACACAAAACATTAATCGTCAGAGATTACCCCTAAATTATTAATATTCAGTCAACTAGCCGAAGGAAGGGGTGAAGGGTGAATAAATTCGTTTTGTCGACAAAGTGTCGCGTCGAAACCAGCTACGCATTAACAATACGGTAATTAATACCCTGCCAACTGCTTTCAGCTCAAGTTGTAGGTATTTTTGTTTTGAAGATAAATATATGTATCATATTAGTTTCAGGCTCGGGTCTCCTCTCAGGAGAGGGTTACGGCCATACGTCCCTACGCTGGCCAAGTGTGGAGACCCAAACCCAGCAGTGGGATATTATGGGTTGTTGATGATGATGATGAATTAGTTTCAGAAGATGCCTTAGAGGAATTCTTTCGTTAGTCTCATGGGGATAGTTATTTTGTATTTCATGGTTTGTATTGGTGATTTCTGGCCAGCGGGATAGTAGGCCGAAACCTCCTTTTTAATGAAGAATTGGACTTTTAAAGGCTGTTGACATAATGATTCCTGGAATTATAGGAACGAATGAAATGAATATAAAAGTTAGTTGGATTTAAATATCCTTGTCTACATCATCTCATAGGAGACTATTTTAAAGCATAGGGAGTCAATGATAATCTAGATTTTCTGATTATGACAACCTCACTCACTTATTGAACTGTAACGAAAGATTCGTTTTACAATGATTTCCATATATATCCTTTTTGTTTAAAAACTCAGCTCTGTCATGCTGAATTATATTCGCAAATTTGCATTGGTTTGGCGGTGTTGGTACTCAAATTAAATCGTTTTTGAAGACTAAACCTTAATAAAGTTAATTTTAGGGCTAGATACAAAAAAAAATATAATGTGACAAGTCATAGTAAGCGAGGTTTGTAAAAAGATGAAAATACAAAAGAAATTAAAAATAAATTAGGCACCATCACTCACACTTACATTATAACGACTAGTATTAATCAAAAAAATAAAAGTATCATCAAAAATTTTACTCGTTGATATAAAGCAGACATACAATTTATGAGATCCATTAACATCGTATTGTCATAATCAAATAAAAGGCATAAAAGCCTACCTATCACTCTGATCTTCAATATTCATGAAGACATAACCACAAGTTATTGTGTTGTATGTTCCTGCCATATTTTTCTCAATCACCATTAGTCCGTATCTGCGAATGTACGGCCTATTGAACGGCCGATGTATATATACGTCTACCTTCCAAAATACTTCATCAGGATATTCAATTGTTAGTAGACAATTGATTTTAACATGTAAGGTATTAGGTTCATTTTTGTTTATAGTGATTATGTCACTTCGGTCAAGTTAGAGTGCAGCTATTTCGCAGTAGAATGCGGAGTATTTCTGCACTTCACTTTTATTGTATCAAATAATAGGGGCGCTCTTATAGCCATTATCACGTGTTTGATCTAAAATGATACTCGGTACGGAATGCATTGAGGGGTGTCTTTTCGATATAGTTACTGTTCGCAGGGTTGGTTTAAAAAAATAAAAATCTTGTCATTTATAATTCGTAACATATTACTGAATTGCATTTTTGTTAAAGAAGTTAGTCATGATAGAAGTTTCATTGAAATATAGGATTAGTTCTGAAGAACAAAGAATTCTATAGAGAAGCAAAGTAATCGATGTTGCTCCTACTGAAGTGGAAATGATTTTGATAAAATAGCTGGTATGAAAGGTAGGTATTCAAAAAGTGGAGTGCCAGGTGTTAAGTCGTTAAGGTGTTAAGGTGTTAAGGAAGTCAAGCAACCTCGGGCTCGGTTTGTACTTGAATGGGTCAGCGCCTCGGAATACCGTGTGATGTGTTGCCTT
>PKRV01000405.1:0-46858 GCA_003709505.1 Hyphantria cunea | reverse complement strand
GCCAACTGCTTTCAGCTCAAGTTGTAGGTATTTTTGTTTTGAAGATAAATATATGTATCATATTAGTTTCAGGCTCGGGTCTCCTCTCAGGAGAGGGTTACGGCCATACGTCCCTACGCTGGCCAAGTGTGGAGACCCAAACCCAGCAGTGGGATATTATGGGTTGTTGATGATGATGATGAATTAGTTTCAGAAGATGCCTTAGAGGAATTCTTTCGTAGTCTCATGGGGATAGTTATTTTGTATTTCATGGTTTGTATTGGTGATTTCTGGCCAGCGGGATAGTAGGCCGAATCCTACTTTTTAAGGAAGAATTGGACTTTTAAAGGCTTTTGATATAATGATTCCTAGAATTATAGCAACGAATGAAATGAACACTATTTTAAAGCATAGTGAGCTAATGATAACCCAGAATTTCTGATTATGACAACCTCACTCACTTATTGAACTGTAACGAAAGATTCATTTTACAATGATTTCCATAGATATCCTTTTTGTTTAAAAACTCAGCTCTGTCATGCTGAATTACATTCGCAAATTTGCATTGACTTGACGGTGTTGGGACTCAAATTAAGTTATTTTTGAAGACTAAATCTTAATAAAGTTAATTTTAGGTCTAGAGACTTAAAAATAAATACAAATATAATGTGACAAGTCATAGTAAGCGAGGTTTGTAAAAAGATGAAAATACAAAAGATATTAAAAATAAATTAGGCACCATCACTCACACTTACATTATAACGAATAGTATTAATCAAAAAAATAAAAGTATCATCAAAAATTTTACTCGTTGATATAAAGCAGACATACAATTTATGAGATCCATTAACATCGTATTGTCATAATCAAATAAAAGGCATAAAAGCCTACCTATCACTCTGATCTTCAATATTCATGAAGACATAACCACAAGTTATTGTGTTGTATGTTCCTGCCATATTTTTCTCAATCACCATTAGTCCGTATCTGCGAATGTACGGCCTATTGAACGGCCGATGTATATATACGTCTACCTTCCAAAATACTTCATCAGGATATTCAATTGTTAGTAGACAATTGATTTTAACATGTAAGGTATTAGGTTCATTTTTGTTTATAGTGATTATGTCACTTCGGTCAAGTANAAGTTACATTATTTACACTAAGAATCAGTTTTATTTGACTGCCTCGGTGGCACAGTGGTAGCGAACGCGACTGCTGTCCATGAGGTGTCAGGTTTGAATCCGGGGTCGGTACAAATGATCTGCAAATATTTGTTTCGGAGTTTGGGTGTTTTCTATGTTTAATATGTATGTATTTATAAAAAAAATTATATATATGTAATAATATCAGTTGTCTAGTACCCATAGTACAAGCTCTGTGTACAAGCTCTGCTTAGTTTGGGACTAGATGGCGTTGTGTGTTAAAATGTCCGAAAATGTCCGAAATTTATTTATAATTTTGACTAATAATAGAGTCGTAAAAATATTAAAACCGGGTACAAAGAGAAACTTTGATTCAATAGAAATCATTACTTCATTGAAATCTCAGCTTTCCACTTCAGCTATAAACCAAACTATCCACCAAATAGTTCACCAAATTACCATTTCCCGCAGATTTTCCTTCACAAAGCTCACAAACAATAAACTGCTATAACTTCCATCCCATTCAAACTTGGCAAAGCCTTCGGATGCTAAACATAACCATTTCCTACTCCCATACAAGCCATACATCGCACATCAATGACGTGGACCATCAAAACAACAATACCTTATATATGATTGTCATTATATAAAAACCATGATAAATCCAACCCTATGAAACCTTCAGACTTTCAAATATAAGTCTTATCTTCAATGACGTAAGGTTGTTATATATTGAAATTGGTTGAGGAATTTAAAGCTGTGTTCCTTTCGGCCATTTGACTTGTCTTAGCGGTCCTGCTGAGAAAGGTGGAGAAATGATGAGCTCAATTTTCAAAGATAGTTTATCTGCCAATGTGTTTTGTTTGGTATTTTCAACTGTTACGATATACAGCGTAAACATAATCAA
Source organism: Hyphantria cunea (assembly GCA_003709505.1). NCBI lineage: Eukaryota > Metazoa > Arthropoda > Insecta > Lepidoptera > Erebidae > Hyphantria > Hyphantria cunea. The sequence goes on along the minus strand of PKRV01000405.1, from coordinate 44,827 downwards.
TAAAGATTAGCATCGATACATTTGGAGAGTCTGTACTATGGCATACTGCTTATCGGCAGTTTAATTAACTACCGATAAACATAACTATACATACATATTATAAGGCCAGTTGACATTTTTTTTTCACAAATATTTGGTCAAACTTCCAAAATCTTTTCTTGATCTTTTTTGCTTTATGATAATCAATAGAATATCGTGGACCAACGCTGGACGTCACTTTAGATCGAATCTCGTCTTCTCACGCCCAGCTCTAATACAGCTCATGTAGCTCTTTCCTGCGGACCAGAGTCCAATTATAATTATAATTGTAACTCTTTGTCAAAACAAACCATAAAGTGCTATAAACAGTTTAACTTAATAATGGCAGTCGTTAATGTATGGCCCAACGTGGGGGACAGACAAGTAAAATTTAATTGATTGTAGCTTTTGTTACCGTAAAGTTTTATTGTATCAAGTAGCTAGATATATAGAATACTTGCCTACTGTCGTTGTTCTGTTTCCTACTATAATATTATAAACGCAAAATTTTGTAGGTATGAATGGATGTTTGTTACTCTTTCACGTGAAAACTACTGAATGGATTTTAATGAAACTTTACAATAATATAGCTTATACATCAGAATAATATATATACACCACAATTAATAAAGATATTAGCTTCGCCCCGCGGTATTACCCGCGGTTACAACAACAAACGCGGATAGCACCGTCGGGTTCAGCTCGTATCCAATACAATTATATATTATTTTAAAATTCTACGAAGGTCTCTATCTATACTAATATTTTAAGCCTAAAAATCTTTTTTGGTTGAATTTCAGGGAGTATTTAAAAAATATTTCAGTATTAGATATCCCAATTATCAAAAATGCGCGTATCATCACGCTTCAACCAAAAAGAGCGAACTATCAATATGAAATGTTGCAAAAAAGGGGAAAAATAAAATGACTTTTGAAAGATCCCACTGCGTGCGCGCAAAAACTATGTACATATTAAAGATTTGTTCACTTTTAAGTACTTAAAAAAACAAGGAGAGCATAAGTATGTCAATGTTATAAGCTTGGCTCACTTTTAATTTTTTATGGAAAATGTTTTTACTCTATAATAACATCACACGGACAATAGGAGACGCAAACAAGGCTGCGTGGGTCAGCTTGTGGTTAATAAAAATAAGTTGCACAAAAGATCGTTTACATAAATGGTAAATTCGAGTAATATAAACTATAACTTTACAAACAAATCTTATAATTATTCTTACGGGAATTACCGCGGTCACTTATTTACTCAGGTCAGGGTCAGCCTGTGACCACGGCCAGTGCAACCTGGTCGAAACGTTAGGCAAATCAGAGGTATGTAATACTTTTAAGTATGTGATCACGTTAAAAATAATTACTATGTCATGAAACGCGAAAGTTTAAAAGTTAGTACAAACTAAAATCTCATACGAATAATTATTATCTATTACAAAATACATGTATAAGTTTAAATATTATGTAATAGGTTTTGTAAATACTCGAGCATCTTTTACTTTAAAATAAGTAGCAAAGCTGTAAGTGTTGTATAATATTATTGAATATATAAGGTGTATTGAACCCATCACTTGAAATGATACCTCATTTAAACAACACAAAAACAAAGTTAGACAAACTTACTGGTGTTATGAAAACAACGACCTTACTCCAATTGATATATTTTTATTTGGGTGGTCTAAATCTAAACAAAGACCCATTTAGTTAATACACACTCAACCNGTCTTAGCACTCCTGCTGGGAAAGGTGGAGAAATGATGAGCTCAATTTTCAAAGATAGTTTATCTGCCAATGTGTTTTGTTTGGTTTTCAACTGTTACGATATACAGCGTAAACATAATCAATAAAGATTAGCATCGATACATTTGGAGAGTCTGTACTATGGTATGCTGTTTATCGGCAATTTCATTAACTACCGATAAACATAACTATACATATCTAGACACACACTCTATTCTATTCTACACACATATTATAGGCAAGTTGAAATAATATTTTATTTATTAATATATTCACAAATATTTGGTCAAACTTCCAATATCTTTTCTTGATCTTTTTTGCTTTATGATAATCAATAGATTATCGTAGACCAACCCTGGACGTCACTTTAGATCGAATCTCGTCTTCTCACGCCCAGCTCCAATACAGCTCATGTAGCTCTTTCCTGCGGACCAGAGTCCAATTATAATCATAATTGTAACTCTTTGTCAAAACAAACCATAAAGTGCTATAAACAGTTTAACTTAATAATGGCAGTCGTTAATGTATGGCCCAACGTGGGGGACAGACAAGTAAAATTTAATTGATTGTTGCTTTTGTTACCGTTACGTTTTATTGTATCAAGTAGCTAGATATATAGAATAGTTGCCTACTGGCATTGTTCTGTTTCCTACTATCATATCATATACTATTATAAATGCGAATGTAAGTTTGTTTGTTACGCTTTCACGCAAAAGCTACTTAACCGATCATCATGAAACTTTGTACATATACTCTTGAAGGTATTAGAAGTAACATAGGATAGTTTTTATTAAAAAAAAAAATTTTACGAAAGATAAGAAAATTGTTTATTAAAAAATCGTCAAATTTGGCTACTTCAAAAGCATATTTTAAGGAGTTGAAACTTCATTGTATGTAGTAATTTTTAAAAATTGTTGATCTCAGCCAAGCAATAAAACTTAGTTATCATATTGATTCATTTCTATTATACCCTTACCCTTTATCTCTCATACTTATTTAATGGCTCCACTGCGGGCGAAGCCGCGGGTAAAAAGCTAGTAATATTATAAACGCAAAATTTTGTAAGTATGAATGGATGCTTGTTACTCTTTCACGTGAAAACTACTAATTGGGTTTTAATGAAACTTTACAATAATATAGCATATACATCAAAATAACACAGACTACGATTTATAAAGATATTAGCTTTGCCTAGCGGTATTACCCGCGGTTACAACAACTAACGCGGTAGCACCGCGGGGCTCAGCTCGTATCCAATACAATTATACATTATCTTCAAATTCTATGAAGATTTACTTTACTAATATTTTAATTATTTAAAAATATTTCAGTATTATAAATCCCAATTATCGAAAATGCTCGTATCATCACGCTTCAACCAAAAATTGCATCAATCATCATCAACAACCCATAATGACCCACTGCTGGGCTCGGGTCTCCACTCAGGAGAGGGTAAAGGCCATACGTCCCCACGCTGGCCAAGTGCGGGTTGGGGACTGGCAAGACAACGTTGTGGCTACGTAATCTTAACGTTGGATGTTTTTAAGCCGCCCGAAGGCCTCCAACTAAGCTTCACGACTGTTATCGTATGATAACAACCGGGACCGACTGCTTAACGTGACCTCCGAATCACGGAGACGCTCATGGTAACATGCTACCAGCGGTCACCCATCCAGGTACTGACCGCGCCGTCGTTGCTTGCCCTCGCTGATTGTTTCTAATCACCGAGTGCAACTGGGCTATGAGCGCCTATAAAAATTGCGGAGTATCAATATTAAAAGATGCAAAAAGGGAAAAAATATGACTTTTGAAAGATCCCACTGCGTGCGCGCAAAAACTATGTACATATTAAAGATTTGTTCACTTTTAAGTACTTAAAAAAACAAGGAGAGCATAAGTATGTCAATGTAGGTTGGCTCACTTTTAATTTTTTATGGAAAATCTTTTTACTCTATAATAACATCACACAGACAATAGGAGACGCAAACAAGGCTGCGTGGGTCAGCTTGTGGTTAATAAAAATAAGTTGCACTAAAGATCGTTTACATAAATGGTAAATTCGAGTAATATAAACTATAAACTATAACTTTACAAACAAATCTTATAATTATTCTTACGGGAATTACCGCGGTCACTTATTTACTCAGGTTAGGGTCAGCCTGTGACCACGGCCAGTGTAACCTGGTCGAAACGTTAGGCAAATCAGAGGTATATAATACTTTTAAGTATGTGATCGCGTTAATTCCCGTGAAGTAATTACTATGTCATGAAACGCGAAAATTTAAAAGTTAGTAGAAACTAAAATCTCATACGAATTATTATTATCTATTACAAAATACATGTATAAGTTTAAATATTATGTAATAGATTTTGTAAATACTCGAACATCTTTCACTTTAAAATAAGTAGCAAAGCTGTAAGTGTTGTATAATATTATTGAATACATAAGGTGTATTGAACCCATCACTTTAAATGATACCTCATTTAAACAACACAACAAAGGTAGACAAACTTAATGGTGTTATGAAAACGACGACCTTACTCCAATAGGTATATTTTTATTTGGGTGGTCTAAATCTAAACAAAGACCCATTTAGTTAATACACACTCAACTAAATAAAATTACCGATGACGAAATTATTCAAACAAAACTAGAAAACTGAGCAATTACTCAGTTGAGTGACCGAAACGGGGTTTGATTCCCGGACGAAAATTGGTAAGCAATTTGGTTGACACGTGTCTCAAAATAAATACGTGACCAGTGAAAAGGAATAATTCTACCCTTAGAAAAATAGAAGACGAATTGTTTTGGTAATTGTATAGTATTATTGGACAGTAGTTATGTTGTTAAAATATTTATTAGAAACGAATTATGTACCTACTTATTGAACACGTAACGAGAATGTTCCTGTACTAAAAAACGCATATACATTAACCGAATTAGCGATTATAACAGCTTCGTTAGTCTAGCGGGTAGCCCATGTAACTGCCGATCAAGAGGTCTCACGTTCAATTCCGGGGTCGGGCTGTTATTGGGTTTTTCTTACAAGAGCAGCCCGAAGTATGGAAGTAGGCGGTGTTCCACGTCAGCACCTCGGTGGGCACGTTAAGCCGTCGGTACTCCTGTTCATAAATATCTTGGCGATTGCTATTGGGAAGTCAGTGTCCTCAAATAGGCTGGCCACTAGTTTAATTTCGAATTCAGTTCGTTTTCAGTCCAATGACAGTCGCGCCGTGAAAACTATTATTTAGGTAAAATTGGTTGAACCAGTTGCCGACCTCAAAGAATTTTTAAAATTATAGAGGCAAGGTATATGAATAAGGTTAGGATAACAGTATTCAAACCTCCCCTTGTCTTGGTTCAGGAGGATTTCAGTTATTGTAACGCACTTGTGTCTCTTCAATACTAGGTGTTTAAAAAAGCGCATAAAAGTGACTTCCAAGACGTTTTACAGTTAGTCTAAAGAAAATCTATTAAAAGTTTGCATAAATATTACAATTTTAAAATCAGAAACATATGGTCTATCTGATTGATCGTCATCTTAGCCGAAAGATTTGGATAAAGTTGATTAAGGCCTTCCCCAAGGCTCAGCTGCAACCTGTCGAGTGTTATGCAAAGGTTTCCCACGACCTTCACTAGGTCGTTGGATTAATATAATTATTTCCACCTTTTAGACCCCCGTACAAGGTGGTTTTACAGGGGCCTAAAAGGTGGAAATAATTATACCAGGAAACTAATAAGTTAATAATGAATACTTCTATAGCCGTTTAAAATCCAAATACAAAAGCAATTACGGCGACTATGTAACAGAGGTCTACCACTCAAATAAACAAGAAACACATCAAAATATTATTCTACTTTCCATAACAAGGCCTTGACTACCCCACATATCATTCACAGGTTTGACGACTGAATATTTCAATAGAGACTGCCATTAACCGTTCGCATGCGACCATGGGTAAATTGTACCCATACAGAAATTATTTAAACAAGTTCATTCATTAACAAAAAGCGTTCACTTGTTGTGAACGTCAAATTTACTGTAATTTACGTATTTTTCCTGTTACAGTAATTGCTGAGTTGGTTGGATGCCGTGGTGTTAAAAAAAGTGATTGGGATTGAGGTTTTTGATTGCCCACAGTGAACTTTTCATTAAATGAAAAAGTAAAAAAAAAAAAACATGTTGTTCATGAAATGTGGAACTGTTTAATTAAGTTTTCATATTCGGTTGCAGTTTATTATTTAATTACCTCAGGGCTTAGTTATTTATATCTAAACTAAATTGTATATACTTATTTTTTTGGTTGAAATTTCTTATTTGGTTCCATTTAAATTAAAAAGAAATATACTACTCTTAACCGTAGAAAATGAAGGAAAAAATAAATAATACAGTTTATTCAGATTTATGCTGATAAATTTAAGTCGTTGATCCTTTTTGAGAGGTGTATTATACATTCTATGATTAACACTGCACAATAATATTCATATCCCCGCCATCAAATTAGATGTCCCGAGAGCAATAACTACATTAACTTAAACGACGGGTCAAATTTCATGACGCCAAAAACCAAAAACGTGACCCATAGGACCTGTTTGCATAACGCGCGTCACACATAAAATCTTACGACACCTTCGAACAACATTTGATATACAAGCGCCTGTCGAAAAAGTGTTCAATAATGAGTCTTGTCAACACGAGGGAAGAGTTGCGTTTCTGCGTTTGTTGCTATGAGTATATTGGCAGGGGCTAGTAAAATCATTACCAGTTCGGTTGCTTCCCGTTTAAATTAAACAGAGGACAATGGTCAGTGGGTACCGAATTGCGTTCCGCTGGCATGATCCTAAGTTATGTGAAGATTAGCCCTATCTTAATATGTTCTAGTATTAACGCAGGATTGGGTATGTTGCGGTTAAGTTTACTATTTCATTGCTTGTGTTTTGACTAGACGAGTTACATGTTTAATGATAAACGAATAAAAAAATATTAAATCAATAACTTACCTATGTAGGTTTCAAATTAGGGAATTTTAGATTATGATACATTAAGATTGTGCAGATATATTGTATTCATTAATTTGTGTGCTTAAAATGCACAAAAATAAGATTCTTTAAACTGTGTATTTTATTACCAGGTAACATTCACATTCCTAAAAGGTGTAAATTATGTTTCTTTATTGTATTAGTAGATGATTAATCGCAAAGGTTATTCAGATCAAATTCAATAATTACTTGCAAATAATACTAAAAATAATAGTTATCGTAAAACGCTTACCACGCGTTATTATACCAAATTAAATTTAATAAAGAATTACCTAACGGGCAATACCTTAAATGTCTACAATCCGCATTCGACTGCAACATACAGTGATACCCCAGTAACGATGCGGCAGAGATTGTGAGAAGGATTACGTTCGCATATATTGACTAGAGAGCCTCTCTAGGGGATTGTAGCAGACAGACATCAAGGTTTGAAATGTAGCGTTATGATGTAACGTTATTAATATGCGTATGTTACGTTATATGAGCATATTTGTGAACTAGATCCGAATCCGAATCTAAGCAGAATCAAAATTGAAAATAATGTTTGTCTTAATTATGAATAATTTGAATAAGATAAGAATAATGAAATACACTCAATGCCTGATCATTTAAGCGGTCGCCATACCGCTTCCTACTTTGCTAAGTGTTGTGAGTTCAAATCCTACATGGGACAACACTTTGTGTGATCCACAAATTGTTGTTCTAAGTCTAGGTGCTCTTTGTGTCCGTTACATGTGGGGAAGTCACCACATCATATGGCGAATTAGCGACTTCACATATAAAGCAAAACAGAAACGTACTACATCGCCTTCTACAGAAAATACACCGAACTACGGAGTGATGTTACTACACGGAATACAAAACACTATTAATCCTGAATCGCACAATAGAAGTTGTCACGCCGATGAGTATATCTACAACATCACAACATCAACCGTTGGGCAGTTGCTCGCCAAGCATGATCACGTCGCCTCATTGGAGGACCCTCCCTTTGTGTTGGAGGGACACGAGACCCGTTCCCCACACATGTATGTTTGTAATTGTAAAGTCGCCCGCGACACAGGATTTATTCCTAATGCCGGAGTTTCTTTATAAAAAAAGAGAACTTGTCCTTTGGTAACCTGCCCGTTAGCGCTCGTGTTTTCCTCCCACCATGAGGCCTTTAAAAAGCATCACCCTTGGCCGCCATAGTGTGGGCCACCTTACAGCATTGTCTCCATCGCAATAACTCTAGTGATCACAATTTTTAATCAACCTACGCTTCCCAGCTCTATTTAAAAACATCTAGAAATAAATACTAAATTTTTTAATTTTTAAAACGGAATAATTGAGCTCATTACCTCGAGTAATGACCTTCATTATTCCGTTTTAAAAATTATTAACATTTGACGTCGGTCAGTATAAAACTTATTACTGCCTGAGTAGTTTTGATTCAAGCAGGATGGGCCACATGACAAACAAAAATACTACTGAAGCCATTTTCATAAGATCTGTACCTAGATGATGAGTCCTGTGTTGTGTATATATCATTATGATCAAAATGACAATAAACTTTACAAAGATCAACAAATTAAAAAAAATATATATTATCGCTTCTTCAAATTGTAAACCGAAAATACATGTGGATTACCATAAATATTTATAATTCTCTACTATAATTAAATATTAGTAATTACTATCGCCCATTACTTTTCATAATACCTGCAATCCTGGTGTTTTTAATTTACCATTGTTAATAAAATAAATCTTTTAATCCAAAAAAACTATAATCCCGAGCCCTTATAAGCATTATTTATAATTCCCATTTTCGTCGCAGTCACCCCTAAATATTATGACACATTTTAATTACATGCCACCATTTTAATTTTAAACAGTAATCCGCTTACGAAATGCCTTGTTGTAAGCTAAATTATGAAATAGTGATGTGACAGGCAATTTGAATTTATATCGACACATTTTGGGAATATTAACAATTTAAAAACCAATTTCGCTGATTTCAGCTATAGCTTGAAAAGGATTGTATGTGTAAAATGAATTGTACATTACCATAACTGATAGTAACTCCATGCATTATTAATTTATGGTAAAAACACTGATTTAATATCGCTACATAAAAAAGTTATTTTTTTCTATAATCCGAAGAATGTAACTAAATCTGTTAAAAGTAATAAAGTAAGTAAAGCAAAATTGTACTTTAAATTTTCTTCTACCAGCAAAATTAAAAAAATTGATACTTCTATGTATTCACCGTTACTAAAAAATATTTAAATATATCCACCACCACCCGCCAACCACCAAGAAAATACGTTCACATTTAGTAACAGCTTTCTGCATCGACTAAAATACATCGATAAATAATCGCATCCCTAAATTAAGACAATGATAACATGAATTAACACGAGCTAATCCGACCGCGACAGGTTTCTTATTAGCGACATTTGTCAACGACGGAGGGCAGGCAATCTAATTGCTTGAACTTATCAGTAAGTCGATGGGAGGATTACGAAATCATAATTACGAAAGCGAAAGCTGGTTTTATTTTTGCTTTTTGCTTTATTAAATAGTTCATTCAACTTTTTCAGACCGACACAAGGCCTCACAATTATAAGTAGTAGATATCATTACCATTCTCATTTGGTTGTATAAATGCTGATATTCAGGTAAAACTCGTTGAACTAATACCTGACCTCAAATTTTGTTTGAAATATTAGGGGTTAGGAGGTTATACCTAAAATATATAATTGAGGATAGGAGTGCCCAATTAAAAAAGACTTACTAAATTTGTTTAAATTTGTTTGTAAAATCTAATAAAAGTTTGTATAAAAGGATAGTTATTACTCTGATTACAAAAATATAATCATTATCATAAAAGCCGAAACACGTCCATAGCGGGATATAGACCTTTTTGTATGGAATAGGGGGCAAACAAGCAAACGCATAGCCTGATGGTAAGCGATTACCGCCGCCCATGGACACCCGCAACACCAAAGGCGTCACAAGTGCATTGCTGGCCTTGGGGGATCCATACTCACTAAGTGAAACATAGCGCAGGCTCTGTTTCACACTGGTTTCTGTGAGGCCGTGGTATCACTCCGGTCGAGTTCATGCATGCCGAAGCGTGGCTCTCCCACGGCAACACTACAAATACATGTAAATATTAGCAGTTCATTTATTTGTTATCAAACAACCCCTCCTTTCCTCATTCTGAATACGTTTGAAAAATATGTTTTACATCTAACAAAAGATTCAAAACTTCGTTCCTAACAACTCTAGTTATGAATACTTATAAACTTGATTAACTGTGGACACTATCTCGAAACTAACTTTATCATTCAAAACCTATGTGACAACACAAAGGTATTATAAATAGCAATCATTAGTTACTCTATTGTGGTGTTTTCATCGCATCCGAGGGGCACAGAAAGTTTGGGGTCAATAAAGTAATATTCTTTGAGATTTGAACGTGATATTCAAATGAGTTATAGTGTAATTAAAATAGCTCTTTTCCAAATAGATTAAGCGAAAGTGTCTTTTTTGTAATTTGTAATAGGAAATGACTATATCTTAAGATATAAGTACAGTAAAATTTAGTTAGTTTTGATGGTATTTTTTTTTATTGAGTAGATATAAAACGAGCAGATGTGTGGTCTATCGGTAAGCGATTACCGCCGCCCATCGACAGCCGCAGCACCAGAAGCGACATATTTGTAACATTGTAGGCGGCAGTGCCGTCAGAATAATAGGCATTCAATTAATCGATCCTTCTTTATAATATTATAATATAAACTAATAAAGCAAATAAAAACATTTGATTTTAAAATACATTTATTTTAGGGTTTACACAAATATGTGATCAAATTTTATAAATATAGTAAGCTAACTACCAACTCTTTAGTTAAATATATTCTCGTGCAATAATATGTTGATTGATCATTCAGACAAATATGATGCATTTGCTGTACTATCTTCATTCGTACTGGTCAGTATGATATAGAGCACCATTCGAAGGAGTTATGACTCGTGACCGAAAGCTCCGAGAAGGAATTAATAGAGTGCATCACTCACGAAACACCCCTATTGCCGTCCGGATTGAGATGTGAATATTATTTTATTACTTCGATACTGATGATATTCTAAAAGGCTCTTAAAAAGATAATGTAAGGTTATGTCCCTTTAAGTTTAGCTAAGATTAATTTACAAGAGATTTGTAGTCGTTAAGTAAAGGTTTTTGATTACTATCAAGACATAAAACGATCTTCAACCATTCTCAGTTAAGTACTTTCTCAACTCATTCTCAAACACCGGTAACGAGCTTAACAGCAAAATTAAGTAACTAAAACAAAAAATATTTAACTGTGTAGGGTTCACCTCGACCCTTGTTTAGGGTTAAGAATTTTATTTCGATAAAAATTTTGGCCCTCATCAAATTTACAAGGAAGCTCGAGTTTGGTGCGTGAAGGTAGTTAACAGAATCCTTAATCAATTTGCGACACCAGAGATTGAGTCGAAGAGCTCTATTGACTCTAACAATCACCGCAAGGCATGTAATACTTTGTCAGTGGTTCTATTTGGATGTGTGTTTATAACCTATGCATACGAGTATATGCATTAAAATCGTATTTACAAATGCCAGAGTTCAATTTAAAACTAGTTCTTAATATATACAGATAATCTTTAGTGCAGATAGCACTAATGTCGTTTGGTAGGTATCTTAGAACTGATCTGCTGATAGGACTTGTGTCTTAACACTTGTTCATCTTGAATTACAGGATTGTTGATTGACTGTCCTGTCACTTATACTTGTGATCTATGACAAGTATTATTTTGCCATCATCATCAACAACCAATAATGTCCTACTGCTGGGCTCGGGTCTCTCAGGAGAGGGATCAGGCCATACGTCCCCACGCTGGCCAAGTGCGGGTTGGGGACTGGCAAGACAACGTTGTGGCTACGTAATCTTACCGTTGGATGTTTTCAAACCGCCCAAAGCCTCCAATTAAGCTTCACGACTTTTATCCTATGATAACAACCGGGAAAGACTGCTTAACGTGACCTCCGAATCACGGAGACGCTCATGGTAACATGCCACTAGCGATCACCCTTCCAGGTACTGACCGCGCCGTCGTTGCTTACTCTCAGTGATTGTTTCTAATCACCGAGTGCAACTGGGCTATGAGCGTCTTTTTTCTTATTTCTCTTCTCTTATTTTTCCATCTATCTACATGTTTCTTTCACATTAAATTTAAAATTTTGCCACTTTCCGACCATAACATAACATTTATGTGTGTAAACCTTTATTAATCCTTGTTAATGATGTAGCACAATAAATCTGATTGAGCAGGGTCCGAACCGGCTCACTTTCAATACACTACCGAGTGCCTACCGACCCCTGTCGGCGAAACAAAACGGTTTAAGAATGAAAAATGAAATCAAGTGGACATTGCTTATCTTTCACTACGTAAACTGTGAGCTTGGGAAATATTTCTGACTGCACCTATGCAATGGCTTCGTGGTTTAAGCGGTAAGCTCGCCACTTTCTATTGTGTGTTATCCACAATTTTTTTTCTCAGTCTAGATGTTCTTTGTGTCCGTCCATTTTTGGCTGTAAAGTCCCCCGTAAAACAAGAATATTCCTAGCGTGAGTGGTCTTTACATTTTATTTAAATTAAATTTGGTTTTCTGGTAACGTTATTAGTCATTGCTAAAGAAATTAAATTCAAGAATTTTTTAGCAAAAATATTTTCTCGTGGTTCTTAGTGTGCACAATCAGATTTGAAAAAGATTTTTTTTATTGGAACTTGTACTCAGTCATTACACAAGGCAATAGGCTATGTTATGAGTCCTAAGCGATAACTGTTTTTATTAGGGTTTGAGTAATTATAGCACACATAAATTGTACCATAAGTTATCATCAAGAAAAATATGTCTTATCTTTTTTAATTGTCTAGGGCCTTGCTGTGTTCTAATCCCTTTAATGCTGAATACTTTTTGTATTTTTGGCAATAACAAAATTTGAATCAAAAGTCTTTAGCAGTATTATTTGTACTTCCAAAAAATGTGTAACTTCAGACTCTACAGTGTCTAACTTGTATAGCTTGACCATCATTAATCAGCTCCACTTAGCCGACTTTACATAAAATGATTAATGCACATACGTGATGCTGCTCAATGAACATCATTCTGTTTATTTTGTACTCATACATTGTAAGTGGGACAGGGGACCTGGAGGGAGGACGAAAAGTAGTTAAAATTAATTTTGTTTCTGCCAACTTATTGCAAGCCATACAAATGGAAGTGAACATTTATAACTATTAATTACATCGCTATCGTCATTAAAGCATGTGTAATTCTGTTTAGTCTAGTGGTTTTTATTGTAAATAAATTATTCAAATACTTCACCATATTTACTCTAATCCCACCCACACGCTGATCAACACTATAACGCCTGATGCAGTAACCCACGGAAACGCCGACTTATAACACTCGAGAAGTCACAGGAAAAATTAAGATGTCTTGGAACCTTTTTACAACATACAAACAACACAACAGAAAAAAGCCATGTTCTCATTTTGCTTGTTAATTACTTATTGATCTATTAATGCAGAACTAGGTCACCAAGAGGATTCCAGGGACAATACAAGTGATAGATACTTGTATCACTTGTGGCGTCATGCCAATGCCATTCGAATGCGTCGGTGGCGCAGTAGGAGCGTATGCGACTGCTGTGCTTGAGGTCTCGGATTCGATTATCGAGTCATTTCAGAGTTTGGATTTTTTCTATCTATAGTATGGATACAAGTATTTATGTACTAACTTTCATAGTACGAGTTCTGCTAAGTTTAATGTTGTAGCAGATGTCCAGAATATATACTTATTTTTATTTAATTATGTCTTAATGATAGCATATATTTTGATACTCGTAAAACTAGTATTATACAATACTGTCAACTACAGTGGTACGTACTACTGCTAAAAAACATATCACTCCTTGCATTTCTTAATTCTTAGTTCGCGGCAAGTTAACGAAATGAATACGATTCATTTCTAACCAGATAAAAATAAGCCCTATGGCATAAACAAGACGTATGGTCCGATAAGGAACTTCCTAAACGAGACAAAACATCGTACTAATGCCGCAGGTACAAAAATAACTACAAAAACTCGAATGACAAACGCGCGAACTCAGCCCAACGTCGAACGGAAACTGTAAATCTAACTAAGCCTTGCCTAAATAATAGATGAGTCGCGTAAAAATCCTACAGGAATTAGGAAGACACGTCATTACTCATTTTTACATTTGAAACACTCGCAATGGAAATGTATCGGGTATGTATCGGGCAATGTTCGGAAATGAAGATTCGAGGGCTGTTCTCTGTTTTTATTTCGACGTAAAATTTTGAGATGTCTGTTCGAATCCTCGCTATACGACAGGTTCCTTTTTGAGATTTATGTCCGCAATAAATAATAGGTTTTAAAAGCATTCCGTGTGTTTAGTTCCGATTTATTTATAAGGAAATTGCAATGAAGAATGGTTGAAACGAATGTCAATAAAAACCAGGATTTACACAAATTATAGGTACTGATTTTTCTTTGACAATTAAAATTAATATTGTATTTGTAATTTGATTTATCTCCCATTTTAGAGTGTTTTGTCATTCGGGCCTAAATCAAGAATGGTACGTTAGATAAAGTATTTTAGATGACATAGATGAAGATTTTAGAAATTAATAGTGGCTCTCTGTAAGAACCAACTGATTTTTTGATGGAATAGGGGGCAAATGTGCAGACGTATTGCCTGAAGGTAAGCAATTACCACCGGCCATGGACACCCGCAATAACAGAGGCGTCTCAAGTGCATCGCCGGCCTTTTAAAAAGGAGAGTGCTCTTTTCTTGAAGGTCGTATTGGTCCGGGAATACCGTAGGCGACAGTTCATTTCGAAATTTTATTGTACGGGGCAGAAAGTTTCTGGAAAAGAGTACAGCTGTGGACTGCCAACCATCTTAGTGATGAGGATGTAACTGCTGTCGCGAAGGACGATAGCAGAAGAAAGCGGCAGGGATCAGTACGAACAATTCCTCGGAGTACTTCCCGTAGTAAATGCGATAGAAGATGCAAAGCGAAGCCACATCCAACGAATTATACGTTAGTTTGTTGTCGTTTCCTTGAACTAAGTCGCAATTCGAATTAAAGATTTTTTTTTAAATTGATATTTAGTAGACAAGCTTCAAAGTGTGTACGTTTGTAGAAAAAGTTTTGTCACTTATGATGTTCGAACCTATCACACTAAGCGCAGTAGTCGAGGTGACCGCACAATCCACCACGCTATTCGTACTATTTTCTAAATTACTGTTGCAATCGACTGACATTTTTTTTTTATTATGTCATTTTTATATACGTATGTATGCACTTGGATAAACTAAGGTGAGTAGCTACGTATGCGATAACGCAAATGTTGTCTGGCAAGTCCGTTCAGACATTAGTCAACATTAATTTTCTGCCGACCAGACATCGAAACAAACAAACAAAAAACAGCAACAATACAGATCTAACAAACAGTACCAAGTAACAGATGACATTCGTTTTTCCCGCATCCGTTCTCGCGTATTCAAATTTGACAATGACAAATCCTCGGTCATTTCCGGCTGCGGTTCGGCGGCATTCGGATGTTCATATCATTTATATTCATTCGAGATTATGTCGGCTTTTATTCGATGTGTAAGTGACAAGTCTGCAAAATAGTAAAGGACGAAAGTAAAAATTGACAACAAAAATATAGAGATTATTCATCCCACATGATAACAAAAAATACATACCTTGCAAAAAGTGCTGTTACCCTAACCCTACTTACCTAAGCCCTACTTAATGCTGTTTCTTTGTTATTGATGAATGATATTTCGGTTTAGAAACATACACCATAGGTACTTCTATACTATATTACTATATAAACTAACACAATATTACACTAAATAAATCTTTAAACAAGTAATAAGAAACAAGCCCTTTTTGTTTTTTTTATTTTGTTGTTGGGTACTCTCACGATTAAGACTAATGATAAAAAATACGATAAGCGGTTTAGGCTCTAGAGCCTGCCAAAGAAATATACACACATAAGAAGAAATATACATACATAGACTCGAAAAACATAACCCTACTTCTTTCGCAGTCGACGAACAAGTTAATAAACTTTGAATATATAGGTTTACGGTATCGAGATTTTCATCTGTAAAATAATCTAAACAGATTATCAAAAGTTCTCTAACTATAAAAATATTTGCAAGCCTGCTTTAATTACCTTTGAGCTATAGATTTTGGAAAGAAAATATGATAACCAACATCATCATTATATTTTTGAACATTATTATAATTTTAGTAACGAAATATAAAGACTCTTTATGATTATATAATATGATTCTCGAGTCTATGATCGACTATTCTCGCTTAAAGCTGCACTAGTTTTGTTTAACACAAGTGTACGACAGTTTTATTACCGATTCAGTGAACTTACAGTACCAAAATATCCCACGAAAATGGAAAAAGAAATCCAAGTGTGAGAAAGGCGACCTATAAAATATTTAATACAAAAATAAGGAAAATACTCAAACATTTTGCATTAGCATGTTAAGCGATCCGTTATAAGACGCCCTATTCCACCGTATGTAAATGTTATCGTCAATTTATTGCTATATACCCATTCGACTAAGTGATTTTCGAGATTTCCTCTCTAAAATATGCTCTAGAAATTTTCCTTTATTCACAATCCACTTATTATGGACCTCTGCAGTTGTTCTAAGCTCATAAAGCAATGGTACTGTGGAAGTTCCAACATATGTTGGTAATGAATAAGGAAAGTATTTGTGTCTGAACATTTCGTCCAATTTAAGGTTATAGAAGTATCATTCACACAAGACTCCATAGTTGGTGTTATATTTAAAGTAGGTATTTTTAGTTCTCATCTGACAAGCAATGTATAAAGTAGAATAAAAAAGTAAAAAATAAAAAATTGCATTGCCTTTTAATTAATATCAGGTGCAATATTGCTAAGAAAATGGGTTTTAATACATAGGCAAGTTTTCGATGGGCTCAATAGTTTTACAAGTTTCAATTGCAAACCGAAGTTATAAGTAAAATTTAAAATATGATTGATTTAAAAAAAGTAAAATTGATTTATCCTACCATTGTGTTTTTTTTTTCATAAATGTAACTTAGGTATGATTTTTTTAAAACTTGGTCTTTAAAATAGGAGGTACAATCTTTCTTAACGAATATTTTCTTATGTAATTTGTTGAATAGCGTCCTCAAGCCAGAAGGAGATAGTTAAACTGCCATACTCTGTGTACTGTACCATAAGCAGGGAAATAAATTTATTAAACTGGAAAGACAGCATGATGTTTGAAAGACGGCTAAGTTATGGTGGGGTTCTTTCATAGTATATCCGATTTCTATACAATGGACTATTAAGTGACCTTGTGATTTGTAATTGATCTCTAGAAAAGTGCGATCTGCCAATCTCTTACCTGACCTTGAATTTTGAGGTTGGCACCCTACCGCCAGTTAGTAAATAAAACTGTTTAGTTAACGGTCTGTGGCGACTTCCACATACAGCGGCAACAAAAACACGCGACAGCGCCATCTTCCAAAGATACACTTAACTCCGGAGTAACGTAGTGTACAAATAAACTACCAATCCTGAATCACACAATAGAAATTCTCGTAACGATTAACATATATACAACTTCCCAACATCGACTGTTGGGCAGTGTTCCGCAAGGCATGATTGGAGGATCCTTCCTTTGTGCTGGAGGAAAATGTGACCCGTTTCTCCACAGGTCCAATTGTATCAAACCTTATCATCATCAATATATTTTAATAGACCATTGCTGGACACAGGCCTCTCCTGAGAAAAAAGACTTCGGTTTTCTGTATCATGCTGGTAAGACGGGTAATGTATGGTATGTTTCAATTTACCTGCTTTTGCGGTGATGTTACCCTGAGTTGTTTGTTTGTTGATAGATAAGGTTGGAGATACTTTATATTCTGAATCCGTCACCGCAAGAAAACTTAGTATAAAATTGCTTAGCTAGTTTTTTTATGGGATAGAGGCAAATGAGCAGATGAGAGATATTGCGGGTATATACCCTATACCCGATACCCGCAACACCAGAGACATTGCAAGTGTGTTGCTGGCCCTTTTAAGAAGGAGTACGCTGTATGTGTATTGTGCTTAACTAGTTTTTTTTATGGGATAGGGGCAAAGGAGCAGGCGTATCGCCAACAGGTATCAGGTAATGGACACCCGCATCACCAGAGGCGTCACAAGTATGTTGCCGACTTTTTAAGAAGGAGTACGCTCTTTTCTTGAAGGTCTGATGGTGGCATTGGTCCGAGAATACTGCAGGCGACAGTTCATCCTGCAGTTTTGTTGTGCGAGGCAGAAAGTTTGTACTGAAAGAAACATGAATAAATAGGTATGTTTCTACTACTCATATGTATTTCCCAAATGTAAAATAACATTTCAAATAGTTGTTATTCCAAGTTGAACCAAGCTTACAGATTAAGTCGTTTAGTTATTGCAAGCAATTGGCACATTTATTTTGTTAGAATCGCTTCGATGCAAATTGTAAATAAAACGTTCCCATCGCTTCCAAAAAGCTAGAGACAGTAAATTAAAGGTAATATACATGTTAATGGTTTAAGAGAAATCTATAGCCTCCCCCTTACATTCGCTGTTTTCATTCTAACATAGTAGAAGTCACAAAATGTGGATGTGGCGGTTGATATTAATGATTTCATTAATATTATTTCATGTTTTATTACTCTGAATCTTACATATAGTAATATTTTACCCAATAAAATAGTGATTTAATTAACAGGAACATTACCACGATGTTTCTATTACTACCCCTTTACCAAAAAAATAACTTTCTAATGACGTGGCTTACGTAAGGCAAATACAGTTTCTTTTTCGTCGCTAGTGGCAGGCATTTTAACAGTAACAGGTCTGATGTTAGTTGGCAAATAGGCTAAGTGATAATGCTTTGTGGGTATAGGTTAGAACTTTCATCATTGTTAACATATCATTATATTCTGCTCCTTAGCATGAGTAGTTTACTAGATAGTATAACTGTTAGATAATACAACTTTCTATTGCGTATACTTATTTAATCTGCTTTAAGAGAGTTTAACGTATTTCGTACAATTTGATCTATAGCATATCCATTTCTCACACATCTTTCATTCCGTAAACAGATTTCTTACAAACGTGTGAGCTGTCCACTGGCGCGTAACTAAAAGCATTGTAAATTTTCACACGAACTCTGCCGTCAGTACATTGTGAAATAAGATGTAGTGCGCACGGTACGTGGGTTTGAGTTAAGTGTTCCAATACTCTGAAAGAGGAAAACTTTTTGGGAAATATTCGAAAGTAAACTGAATCAAATTATAATATCTTTTCAAGTATCTTCAATCTATGTGCAGTTTCTATAAGTTACCTTTTATGGTATAAGAAGCAAAGCAGCAGATAGGTTATCTCATGGAAAGTAACTACCGTTCATGAATGTTTACAACCCAGGAGACATCACCACTTTGTATCAGCATCCGTCTTTTAAAAAGGGTATGATTTCTCTTAAAGGTTAGGAAAACAAATAGCTTATGAAGTTAAGCATGCATGGTTTACTTAATTGTTATTGCTATTTGTTTTACAGGCAAGAAAGACGAATATATGGTTTGTAGTAAACTGAGTGTGCGAGAACATATTATCAAGAATAACATTAAGAGGCTTTTAAATTTGTATTATACTATTTTTCTTATTTCTTATGTATATTTTTGTAGTGTCCCGTCGCCATCAGAAGTCACTGCCTATGTGAATAGGCTATCACAGCTATTGTAGCTTTCAGTTTTAGATTAGAAAGCTATTTCTGACTTGTTTCTTTTCAAAATCTCGTTAACTAACTTATTTTATCTGTCACAGTATTGCCAATACGTTTTCTTGAGCCTTGCCTGCCTGCCTCGGTGGCGCAGCGGTAGCATATGCGACTGCTGTTCTTGAGGTCTCGGGTTCGATTCCCGGGTCGGATCAAATCTATGTATGATCTACAAATGTTTGTTTCGGACTTTGGGTGTTTTCGATGTGTGATATGTATGTATTTACAAAAAAAGTGTATATGTATTTATATCAGTTGTTTAGTACCCATAATACAAGCTCTGCTTAGTTCAGGACTAGATGGCGTTGTGTGTTAGATGTCCGAAAATATTTATTTATATATTTGTAAATTTCGCTATACAGTTCTAATATGTTTTATTCTCGATTGCCTATTTCAGTTTCCTCATAGGTTTAACAGCTCACCCCATTAGCGTAAACTTTTGACGGCCCACACTTCACTAAAGTGAGCTTCACTATAAAATTTTATAACTGTTGTTAGCTTTTTATCGTTATACTGCATTCATAATTCATTGGCAGGAGTCATGTTATTTATTTAAATTTCCATAAAGATGTTATTTGGTTAATGTATTGTTTTTGAACATCATGTTTCGTTTCATCTTTTTTTATGGAATGGGGAGGCGATATAAGCAGACGTATCGCCTGATGGTAAGCGTTTACCACTGCCCTTGAATACCTGCAACACCAGAGGTGTCGTGCCGCCACGCTGTGCCGGCTTTTGTTGGATGGGGGGAGGGATATCCTCATTCATTCGGTAAACACAGCGCAGACGCTGTTTTACACCAGTTTTTATGAGGCCGTGGTATTACTCCGGGTTTGTATTGATTTTAAAGTTGTTTAAATTCTAAGTGATCAGGGTCTAACTAGGGCCATCCAGAGTTTATCTTTGGAAAATTAAACCTACATCTAATCACTGTAACGTCATCATGTTTGGGCTCTAGAACCCCAGACCTAAAGTGTAATAGGTAGTTTCCTTAGTCACCTCATTCTGACCCCGGCTTAGTAATAACACAAAAGAATATCTTGTTACGCTAAATATTGCAAAAATAATTTGAAACGTCATTGGATTATATCTAAGTATTTACTCGCAAACAATTTATTTAATTGTAAATAATTTTTTTGCAAGTAATAAACTTTTTGACTCTATTGTGGGTCAAAAAGTTTATTACTAAAGTCAACCTCAACCAAACCTAAAATTGATTCTTCAATTTAGAGATAAATTTATAAATACTTACGAATAAAAGTTTGGTATTTACTTTTTCCGCCTTTATATATATATATAAGAGAAACATCCGAAATTATCCATTGTTCAGTATTACATAAAATAAAATGAAAATCTATGCCTGCAAATTTGTCAGTAACGGGATATGGTCAAATAAATTTGTATTGCACTCGGATATGTTCGCCTGGGGTTTCAGTTTTAATCACGGTAAGTGACAGTGTATTTATCACCTAAACGTTTGAACGCGAATCGCGAATATGGGTGTTAATTTTAGGGGTGCCTCTTTGTTAATTATTTAAATTTTTATTACAAAAAAAATTCTAACCGTCTCCTGAGAGGAGACCCGAGCCCAGCAGTGGGACATTATGGACTGTTGATGATGATGATATTAAAAAATATATTTAACTATGAATTTGTAGGATGGGTTGCTTTAAATAACGTTAGTTATTTAATTTTAAGGTATTGTTTTTAAATATTCTCTATAAAAAATCTATTAGAGTAATGTAACTCTACAAAATAACATGGTCAGGTACAGATCCAATCTAATCAAAAAATTCATGAGATCTAAAACATACTTATCCTTTTTTTTAAATTATATTTTAGGAAGCTAACAAGAAATGTAAGAATTAGAAATATAACATGATCAGAACATAAATACTTGTAAATACACAAGAGAATACTAGAAATTTTGTAATAATAAAAGTCGGTACGACTTTTTTAATAAACACTGCCAACAAAGATCATTTTTGTTGCCAGTGTTTATTTAAGTCCACATATAAATATAAAAACTATAGTCTAGAAACGTCAGCTTTAACAAAATCTTTTTTCGAATGATACAACCCTAACAATTCTCAAATATGCAAACTGGATTGCTAATTTAGTCCAAATTTTGATTCCCTGTGGCTCTAATTTTAGACATTATTAGATTAAGTTAAACGCAATATCGGCGTTTTAGGTAACATCAGATATCCGATGAGAGTATATTTTAATTTACATGTTGGTATAAATTGCAAAATGAAATGGTACATTTATTTTGACAAAATTTAAATAACAAAAGACAGAAAGCGTGAAGTATGAATATGAAAATACCAAGAGTATCGAATCGAGAACCTCGTCTATTTCTTATTAAGTTGAAAAGAAAATACACATATATTACATTAGATATATTAAATAATTAACATAAAAAAATGCTAATTTCAACAACCGTAAAAAAAGTTGTTGACTACGAATTCCAAACAACTCTACCAACAGTAACTCTAACGTGTTCTTAAGAAGCTTCAAAGATTCTTATCGTAGTGGAATTACAGTATAGAGTTACTTTGGCTGAATTCGTTTGAAACTAATTCCCGGTTGTAACTTTCTGTACTAATTTAAAAGATTAGTTTGATAGTTGTTTTGTTGACTTCGTTGGTTAGCACGGATGTATTAGCTTTCTAAAAGAAGCATTTCTTTGTTTGCCAAACATGTTATTAGACATAACTAGATTATTTGTCGCGGTGATTATCCAAACTGATATTTTTTTATTTATGAAATGATTGATAAGTGGAGCAAACTGCAACGCATTAGTGAAAACATCCAAGATTTTTGAGATTATCGTGCATGAATACACAGACATACAGTAAACAAATAATGAATTATTAAAAAAAAATAATTGCCTATCATTTTTTTAATCCGTTTATTTTACATGTACCCAGTGTCACTTTCATGACTAAAACGAATCTATTGACACCACTCACATAAAAATACGACAAGCGTTAAGGCTCGAGGGCTTGCCAAAGAAATACACACACTCACACATACACACTTACATATATATACACTGGAAAAACATAGTCCTTCTCCTCTTCCATGTACATATAGCGACCAGCTACGATTTTATTGAATGTATATTGATTTTTATAGCTATAGTAAGCCTTCTTTTTACTAGTAGCTAATTAATTACACCTTTTAACATCAACGAAGCGTTACATCCGCAGATGTCACATCTAATTAGTGACGTAGTATGTTCGTGACGTCAGCACGTGGCAACGCATTCCGATTAAATTGAACGCCAATGCGCTGGCTCTTAATGTATTTAATTAGAGCTGTTTAGGGTTAAAGTGTAGCCATGTAACGTTAATTAGTGTTGAGTGAAATGTTGTCATTGAAAAGTAATTAAATTACAAATGACTAACTTAGCCCGCGCCTCCAAGCGCATGTATGTTGGTAATCGCCTCAAAAAGTTGTCTTATTCCTTCTCCAAGATTCAGTCTATGTGTATACCGAAATTCATCCAAAGTAGTTCAATAGCTTAACCGTGAAAGCGTAATAGTGAGATAGACAGAGTTAATTCCAAATTTATGATATTAATCTAGACTTGAATTTATGTATTCTTTGTTCTCTTTAGATTTTCAGTTTATATAGTTGCATTAATTTATATTATCCAACGTTGTCTTGCCGGTTCTAAACCGCACTTGGACAGCGTGGGAACGCATGACCTTAACCCTCTCTTGAGAGGAGACCCGAACCTAGCAGTGGAACATTATGGGTTGTTGATGATGATTGGAGTAAACGAAAGATTTGACACTCGTTCATTATGGTTGCCCATGTTCTAGTATTCTAAAAACGTGCATTGATATTCCCGAGTTGGCGAAAAGGTGGGATTTCACCACAAATCATATAACAACCCCCCGGTAACCTCACACATTCCATGTGGGGATGGCTTAGGAATACAGAACGTCACTACCAATATTCATCCTGGTGTCGTAAGAGCCGACTAAAGAAGCAAATTACGCAGAACCCACAATACAAAGAGAAGAAACCGTGGGAGAGCCACGCTTCGGCATGCATGGGCTGGCTCGACCGGAGTGATACCACGGATCACAGAAAACCGGTGTGAAACAGCGCCTGCGCTGTGTTTCACCGAGTGAGTGAGGATACCGGAGGCCCATAATTCAATCCTTCCCCTCATCTCCTTTCCCATCCCCCAAGGCCGGCAACGCACTTGTGACGCCTCTGGTGATGCGGGTGTCCATGGGCGGCGGTAATCGATTACCATCAGGCGATACGTCTGCTTGTTTGCCACCTATTCCATAAAAAAAGAAGAAAACTTGAAATGAATTCTATACCAACCAGTCTGGTCAACGTATTATAGCAGGCCAAAACCTTCTTTATAAGGAGGGGCTTATGTTTATCTGTAGATGCTAAAGCTGTTGATGATGACAGATGATGATAGGACCCAATAAAAAACAACGAAGTGATTGCTTGATTTACAGTCGTATCACTGCACCGTAGGAGAGCCACGCTTCGGCAGTAGTGGGCCGTCTTGACGGAGTGATAACACGGCTTCACAGAAAACCGGCTTAAAACAGCGCCTGCACTGTGTTTCACCGAGTGGTTAAAGATACCGTTGGCCAATACCCCAAACCCCTTCCTCGCACCAATGATATGATATGAGACGTCTAATGGTACTAATGTCCATGGGCGGCGATATTCGCTTACCACTAAGCGATATGTATGCTCGTTTGCCCCCTATTAAATAAAAAAAATGTAATCTCGTTCCATATGATAATAATAATACGAGCCTGTTCCTAATAGTAATAAAGTGTACTAGTTTATGCACGCGGCTCAACCCACGTATATGTCGGTTGTCGCGGCAAATAGTAGCCTATGTGTTATTTTGAATTATAAGCTATATTACTGTAAAGTTTTATCCAAATCCTTTGAGTATTTTTTACGTGAAAGAGTAACAAATANAGTGAGTGAGGATACCAGAGCCCCATAATCCAACCCTTACCCTCATCCCCCTTCCCATCTCCCAAGGCCGGCAATGCACTTGTGACGCCTCTGGTGTTGCGGGTGTCCATGGGCGGCGGTAATCGATTACCATCAGGCGATACGTCTGCTCATTTGCCACCTATTCCATAAAAAAAGAAGAAAACTTGAAATGAACTCTATACCAACCAGTCTGGACAACGTGGTAAAGCAGGCCAAAATCTACTTTATAAGGAGGGGCTTATGTATAATCTGTAGATGCTAAAGCTGTTGGTGATGACAGATGATGTTAGGACCCAATAAAAAACAACGAAGTGCTTGCTTGGTACTTATTTTTACAGTCGTATCACTGTACCTTAGGAAAGCTACGCTTCGGCATGAATGGGCCGTCTCGACCGAGTGATAACACGGCTTCACAGAAAACCGGTTTAAAACAGCGCCTGCGCTGTGTTTTACCGAGTGGTTAAAGATACCGGTGGCCAGTACCCCAAACCCCTTCCTCGCACCAATGATATGATATGAGACGTCTAATGTTACTAATGTCCATGGGCAGCGATATTCGCTTACCACTAAGCGATACGTATGCTCGTTTGCCCCCTATTAAATAAAAAAAATGTAATCTCGTTCCATATGATAATAATAATACAAGCCTGTTCCTAATAGTAATAAAGTGTACTAGTTTATGCACGCGGCTCAACCCACGTATATGTCGGTTGTCGCGGCAAATAGTAGCCTATGTGTTATTCTAATATATGAGCTATATCGCTGTAATGTTTCATCCAAATCCGTTGAGTAGTTTCTACGTGAAAGAGTAACAAACATCAATACAAACTTTCGCGTTTATAAGTTTAGTAGAATTTTTTTTGTTCCGCATTAATTTGTCAAATTAAGTTTTTTTATTTAGATAAGAAAACGTGTTTGCCATATTATATAGTAAAGGAATTGCAAAATTACCTATTATAGAAGGTGTCCATGTGTTTCCAGGAGGAAATATACACATGTCCACATAAATCAATACAAATGTGTGTAATGAAATGTCTATAATGAGACGCATGTCGAACTGTCGTACACGTGTCACGTAATACCTAATGAGATAGGGATTAATTGCACTCTGATATAACTACGTGTATTGATATTGGTTGTGCGGAATACTCCGCTAACTAGTATCAGTTTCATTAAATGTTATGATGTATATACTTTGGAGTATATTAGAAGCAGCATATCATGGAAAGAACTTTAAAGGACTCCTAGGATATGACATACTGTCTACAGCTTTGTGAATTCTGTGCATCCAGAATTTTTGATTCTTCAAGTGTCTATGGACACCAGTTATCATTTATCTTCTGATAAACCAACTTGTGTGCTCACTATTTCATAAATAAGAAAGAGTCAGGTATTCTTAGTAATAAGTAAATGCATAAATATTTCTGATATCTAACACACAACGCCATCTAGTTCCAAACGAAGCAGAACCTGTATACCTGATGTAAACTCATATATACTTTTTATAGATAAAGAGCACTCAAAATTCGAAATAAATATTTGCAGATTATATTGGTATAATCTGCTAATATTTGTTTCGAATTTTGGGCCCGAACTGGGAATCGAAATGAAGACGTCAAGCAGCACAGCAGTTGTATATGCTAGCACTACGTCACTATGGCAGTTCATTCAGTGGCAAAAAAGATATTCATAGTCAGAGTAAGTTGAAAGTTCATCTCTACCACAGTGATCACCTAGTGTCTAATATATGTTAAGGAAAATGACTAACCTAATACAACCAAAAATTACACAACTTCTGGATGCAGTTTAAAATTTCTGGTGTCATAAATGTTTTGCAGTTCTTCGATTTGGGAGAACGCTAGAATCAAAAATAAATTTAGCACACCATACAAAACAATATTAGAGATTTGGAATTCAGCCTTTTCAAACTGAAGCACATAACACCAGGACCGAAAATCACCTACTTCCAAAATTCTGCTCCATATGTATGGTCCATAATCCCTCTGTAAATCACCCATAAGATGTGCGAGCACTTTATCTTGTGATGACAGGTTTATAGCCGCCCTTGGATTCACTAGTGCGAACTACATAAAATATTAATACACAATTTGTCCGAGTGGCCAAACTGTAATCTACTTTTATAGGATTTTGGAGGATTAATTGCGATGGGCATTGATTTATTTAGACTACTGTATTTGTTGTATGTTTCCATATAAGGTGTTTAATACAGACGATAATTGGACTGTTCTATCAAATCAGTTCGTCTTTATTAAACGACGTCATCGACTTTATTTCCGAAATACAGGCGATAACATCACAACTCTTTACTGTTAAATCGAATGAAATGAGCCTACTTTTAATTTTTGGTTTAATTCACAACATATTAACAGTTTTATGTAATACATTGCTTTATATGAGTCTCACCTTCGAAAGCAGATTATGGCCGTCTTCACTGACTAGACAAAGTGTTCATATTGTCCGGTATAGTTTGTTCCTTCAGTCGCCTTTTACGACCCCCATGGGATGAACAAAAATATAAAAAATATTTTGAACATCACACAACGTCATCTAGTCCCAAGCTATGCATAGCTTGTGTTATGGGTACTAGACAACTGATATAAATACATGTATACTTTTTTTGAAAATACATACATATTATAAATAGAAAACACCCAAACTCTGAAACAAATATTTGCAGATCATAGAAACAATAAGCGTGACACTCCATATTGTTAATCCAAAATCTTTAATTAAAATCAACTAGCTTTGAAATCAAGTAGGCCTTTCCATGCACTTTTGTTTCCACACATTATTCAGAGATGAAACAATAAAACATGTAAATTGTAACGATATTTTTTTACAGTTTTGTCTTATATTTAATTTCATACAGAACTTCTTTCTTTAATTTACTAACAATGAAGCGATAACTTTTGTGATGCGGTGATAGAGAAGCTCCAAGGTAGGCGAAATGCTTCACATACAGATCGCACAGGACGGCTGAGTTGAACGTGGTCATAGTTGACTGTGGACACTAACTGCTACCTCTGCTCATTACCTTCTATCATTAAATATAAAAATAACATGTAATCCGTCTCTCCAAAATACACTATTAAAATTTTCATTTATGAAAAGGTATTTATCAGAAAAACGGATGGAATTGCTACTATTAACTAATACGCTCAGTGATTGGAGTTCGATCATAATTCATTTTATTTCATTTTTTTTAGCTTTCTTTATTTCTCCTCCGAAATATCAACTGTGCCGAATTGCATACTGTTCCGTTCGCATAATTTTCGTCAAAATGGGTACCAAGTTTTTGCTTCACTTGTAATTGAATAAAATGAATTTAGTAATGTAGTCTCCCCTAACCTACCCTTCATTCAGTATTAGATAGCAGCACAATTACACGAACCGATATTACCGTTACTACGACAGATAGGCACAGACTCAGGCATTTAATTAGACCAATTGCCTGAGGCAACGCACCATGCCTGTGTAACTGCATTGTGATTGATATATGGCCGTTAGATATGTTTGAACAGGGTTTTACACTATTTAGACACTACTGGACTTGTAAATGCACGATTAAATTCGGTTAATCTAACTGAACTTCTACGGTTCATCGCATTTCAGAAGTTTGTAACTGCGATAAACTCTTGGTTTTATTTATTCGATGAGATTTAAATTTGAAGGCTATTTTTGGACACACATGGAATATATTTAGCTTACAAATTTTATATCAATATTAAAAATTAAAAATATTTAATACATAAATAATAAATACGCTTTCATATATGTTAATAGTATATATAAAATATGATATAATACATAAGTAATGTAACACTTTTAAAGTGTTATTCTGATGACTCCATCAACAAGTTCATAAATCAACTTCCGTACTTTACATTTATTCAAGTTATCCTAAGTTTAGTTTTTTTTTGAGTGACCCAGACAAAATAACTTTACTCTACCTGATGGAAAGAGTAAACATAATCCAAGAGTCGTGGTCACCATACTCATTGCGAATGCAGACAAAGCAACAATGCAGCAGGTGACCCTCACCATGGTCATTGGGACTCCGGTCTCGCACTCACCAACGAATTACGACAACACGAACACTGTCATTTTATGTTGAGTCGGATCGTTCGTTCTGAAATCAGCGTGGCTCTACTGCCTAGCAACGTTATCTACTAATGATAAGCTCCGGCCAAAGCGTCCAGTGCTAAATATCTTCGCATTGTAATAGTGGACTATATCATTAGGGATGTGACAATATTTATCGACCACCATTTCTACCATCATCGATAACCATTTTTGATGATAATTTTTTGACGGAATGAATAATTGACGTTATTTTGTTTTAATTCCTGCAATCGTTACGGCAAGACGTAAATGTGCATATGTTAATGAATACTTAAAGGTAAACTAAACGCTTTGACAGCTCCAGACATCATTCTATTTACTTACCAATTATTGTCCTAGAAACGTTCTAGAAATTGTTTTTTCAAACATCTTTCGTACCCGAATAACGATAAAGACATGAATAAAGTTTTATACAAAGTTTCGTTCAATTAAAATATTAACCTGTTTTTTACTCTCCTGTAAAATATCAATATCGACATGTTACAATACCCAGCCTTATTAGATGTCACCATTTCATATACGAAAACCACATTCCGTTCCTATTCTGACTATTATATTCCAGTTCATTCCCCTTACATCTGGTTTGAAACGGAACACATCCAAACTTTACTGACCTCTGCTTAGGACAGTTTCTAGAGTTACCTTTAACCGTATTAGGGGTCTATATATTCTGGTTGCTAGATACTCTGAAGCTAAATGGACAATGGTAACCGCTGAATTTCAGAAAGGCTAAAGGCCTCCAAAGGCCGTCTTTGTTTCAGGCGACTAAAGCAGCTTTATTACATATATGATATGAATAACTAAGAACAGTAAGGCAAAGGAATGTCAGCCTTTGTTCCTGCACTGACTTTGATTGGGTTTTCATTCATTTGGATTGTGTACACAAATTGATTTAAGTAGAAGTGGAATTTTCATTCCAAATAATAAACACTAAGTGATTGCTGATAAGGAAAATTGAATTTCAATTAAATTTTATTTGTTAACTATAGTATCCTGAAAAAAATCAACATTTTATTTCATTTAAAAATAATGATAATTGATTGCATTGAATTTTTATTTTGATTCTAAAATAACATCTAAACTATTATTCCTTTCATTTTTGCTTAAGAAGAAAAAGCTGCAAGCGTGAGATTCATTATTGTGAATGTTTGTAAACTTTGTGTTCGAAAAACATCTCATCCCTGAAATCTCTGAAGATAACTTACTGTAAGAAACACGTCAGTAAACCATAAAAACTTTTTAGAACTTAAAATTCGTATTTGCGTGCCTTTAAAATATTATCCAGCTAAGATTATTCAAGTGTTCCAAAAACTTTCCAAATCAAAATGTATCACTCACTGGCCCTACAAAACAATTAAGGGCGAACTCACACAGACTACAACTAGTACATTTGCATCGGATAGCAGTTAACGCGGCCATTATTGAAATTTTATGTGAGTTTCATTATTATTCAGAAGACCGCTATTAGGACTGGACAAGGGATTAGGATACCGCTAAATGTTATGGAGACAGACTATATTGTATAAAACTGGCTATAAATGCGAACGAACTTAACTCAGAGATGCCTTTCTTATTCTTTGCATTATTGTGTTCTGCAACCAATTTCTGAAAATTCAATCTAAACTTGAAATAAGTGAGGCAATTCTCACTTGACAAGAATCTGTTTTTCCTTAGTTGTTACATAATAATATTTGAGTAACTAAAATTTAGATTGTATAATTAGCTGTTGTCAGTAACAAAATGACGTAAATAATCTAAACGAGGTATGGAAAAATTATGACCAGACTCCACGTACATCTCTCTGCTATACTGAACTATGAATTATTATTTTATGTATTATTCTTTATATTACTCTTTATACTGTTTGTATACGGCAAGCTTCAAGTTCACGTCAATCATATTTATTTCAGATATATTACAATATTGTTTAGAATATATTCAGTTTATTTGGCAAAAAACTGTAACATTTGAACAAATAAATTTCTTTCAAATTCTTAAGTTTTCTTCCATACTAAGCTACCTAAATCGTGAGTAAACATCGTTGAGTTATGTAATGGAAACCTGTTAATTGCTCTCAAAGTGCCAACGTACATAATTCATATAATCACTAACTTATGTGGCGTACACGACACATATAGAGCCACTCCTTCCGTTGAAAGGGATGTTACATGCACTGATGAGTACATTTGCATGAGAGAAAAGACACACAACTTGCCAGGATTGAAATCTTTTATTTCTGTTTCATATTGGTTTGATGAGGCGCTCCTAGTCCAGTTGCACTCGGTGATTATAAATAATCACCGAGGATAAGCAACGGCGCGGTCAGTACCCGAATGGGTGACCGCTTGTGGCATGCTACCATGAGCGTTTCCGTGATTCTGAGGTCACGTTAAGTAGTCGGTCCCGGTTTTTATCATACGATAACAGTCGTGAGCTTAGTTGGAGGCCTGCGGGCGGCTTAAACACATCCAACGCAAGATAAGTAGCCACAACGTATACTTGCCAGTCCCCAATCGGCACTGGGCCAGCGTAGGGACGTATGGCCTTAACACTCTCCTGAGAGGAGACCCGAGACCAGCAGTGGGACATTATGGGTTGTTGATGATTGATGATGATGATTGGTTTGATAAATTATATAGTGACAAATGTATGCTTAGTTAATAGTGTCTGAGGTAGAGAGGTTTATTTTCACCAGAAAACGCCCCGAGGCTAAAATGATATTCAATTTTTATTTTATTTTATAGCTTTAGAGACTTATAATTCCTTACCTAAGATAATTAAGGACTCAGAAACTTTAAGTTTATTAAAAAAATATTTAAAATGTCATATCTTGAAAGAAATCAAAAAGTAAAAATGTTCTACCAAATAAATTAATGAAATCTAATTCATGTGAATAGTCCCTAGCTATATCCATTTTTCACCTACCTACAATATATTTTATACCTAGTTGTAAACGAGCTCTGAACTGTATACCTACTTTTTATAATTATGTTTATATTTTATGTGAAGCGATGTGTAATATTCGAGAAATATATTATTCTTACCTTAGCTAACAAAAAGACTCTACACTGTCTGATTGAAAAAACGAGCAGAATCCAAGAGTGATGGTCACCATAGTCATGGTGACCCACACTATGGCAGCCTAGTGAGATGCTTTTCCATCACTTAAAGTACCTGGGATCATAGCAGGAGGGAAACATGAACGATGGTTACAGGTTTTAACTGAACGGCACAGGAATGAAGATTTAATTATGATTACTATTCACTTTGAACCATCGGCTGATGATACCAATTACAATCAAGTTCAAGAGGAAAAAATATGTACAATTTTTTTAAAATATGTTTTGATGATATGGCAGAACGGAGATAATAATTAATTAAAAAGTCAATCTGAACCTGAAGAGTGTTAGTAGTACAAATAGTTTGAAAACTAATTCAAGATTTCATAGTTCAATTACAAAGAAATGTCAACTTATTTAGATAAATTTACAGCCAATATTTGTAAATATAGATACCGTGGTGTGTGAATGTGTTCATTAATTGGAGATACCGTTTCCTTCAGACATCGTATTTCATATTTTTATTTTTATACACCTTTAGCCGTTCTATCATAAAACTAACAATAATACATGACATAAACCAAATTCAAAAGAAAATAATTTAAACATGAAAGTTGATTCATCCAAGAAATTAAGATGAAACGAATCTAATTACGATCCACAAATTCGAAATTGTTACAATATCATAATTAATATATTCTTTGAGCTGCAAATCACACTTACGTTTATTACTAACTTGATTTATTTTAAATAAAACTACATCATTTCCTCAAATAATGAGTACTAACCGAGTCGGCTTCCATTTTAATTGGCAGATTACTCTGACATCTAACTCCTGTTTTTTAGCAATTCAAAACAGGGGTTTTCATCATCCTTGACGCAGAAACAGATAAGGCGGACGTAATTGCACTCGTTTTTTAACTGCTCTATCTGATTTTCCTCACTGCCACA
This sequence comes from Hyphantria cunea, assembly GCA_003709505.1. Classification (NCBI taxonomy): domain Eukaryota; kingdom Metazoa; phylum Arthropoda; class Insecta; order Lepidoptera; family Erebidae; genus Hyphantria; species Hyphantria cunea. Next base: position 11,949 of record PKRV01000405.1, on the reverse strand, counting down.
TTTCAGCTTCAATCTGACCAAGCATGTTAGTATCATCAAACAGTTTTCAACTTTAAACTGTAAAATTTTAAGTTCTCTTTTGCTGAAAGGCATTTAGCGTTCCACCATTTTTCTAGATCGTCTACGGGCATCTATCAGGATGGACAAGCGTTTTGTTGAATCGTGAATTGGACGTTGGTCCGAAAGTTTTAAATCTGAACGATTTACGCGAAAATAATAGCTCGAAAGCAATCCCACTGGACGAATGAAGTTTTTTGTCGATTCCATTTAAAAGTCTTTTTGGTCTGTTTTAGTTGAATGGGGGTCATTAATTTTTAAACTCTCCTTATAAATTGCATTGTTCTGTAAGAGCGAGTGCCCATTCTTGTTAAATTGTTTTTAAAATCTTTAAGTATTTAAACATGTGATGTATTACGACTATTCGGTAACACAGTTCACTTGCCGTATTTCTAAACCTATACGACCAATACAACCTTGAAGAAAGGACTGTACTCTCGCTTTAAAGACAGTCGAAGCTTTTTAACACTAGGCTAACAGATGTCCTTGGACAGCGGTGGTTACTTAGCTCTACGGGTATATGATAAGTGAATATATGCCATAACCTTAAAAGAAGACACAAGAACTTTAAAGGTAGAAGAGACACGCTGATTTCAGCACGGCTGTGTCTGCTTAACAAGGGCGGTACTACCTTTACACAGAAAATCATCGTAAAATGACAGCATGGGTGCTGTCGTGTTTCGCTTGTAAGTACGTCGTCAGAGGCTCAATGATGCAGAAGCATAACTAGACTACCATGTTGTGGGTTACCTGCTGCATTGTTGCATTTTTTGTATTCGCAATGAGTATGGTGACCACCATTTTAGGATACTACTTAAGCATTCCATCAGGCAGAGTAGTCTCTAAAGAATACTAAAATTATTATTACTATTATTCTGAGTGAAAATATTCAAACAATTGTCCGCTATAAATTATCTAAATAAAATAAAAATATCACAACTACATAACAAAGTAATTTATCCCAAATATTTCGCACTGTCGTCACATCAAAGCTAACACATATCTACTGGACACTAATTGGATTATTCAAGTGCAATATCACTGGATATAGACGACAGAGCCGTGTCAAAGTACAGTGACCCTTGCGCCTTACGACAATGCGAGGGGAGCCCGAGGCCTGTATCTGTTACGGTATTGATGGCATCTGTAGGGTGTGTATGGGTATTATTATAGATGGTAATAGTATGGATAGGTATGAGATTGTAGGGTCCATTTCATTTTGGATTTACAAAAGTGAAATATTTTATATTACAATAAAGTATTAAACTAATGTGGGTTAGAATTTTAAGAGTTATTGAATTATTATATAATACGAAGACGATTCATGAGACCAATATGCGAGATGAATCATTTGGATGGATTACTTTGGAATTTTAAACATATTTTTTGTTTTTAAGGACGACTCCCGTTCGAGGAATATTTCCTATGTCAACAACAGTTTATTGATCAATGTGTCATGGGGCAACAATTTGGGAATGGTAACCTCAACACTCGGGGTAATTAAAAGTCGCAAGGTGACATTTTTAACCATGTTACCGCTCATGCAGTTATGGATATCAGAATATCATTATCAATATTATCATTACGAAAGCATCTCTAGAAGGCAAGAAGACAGTCTATCATACTTTCAAGTCAAAATTACTGAACTAATTCAAATGAAATTTGGTACACAGATAGTCTAGAGCCTGAGATAGGACACAGGCAACTTTTTGAAAAAAGGGTTATTAGGAGTTTAAAGGGGGGATTAAAGGTTGTATAAATACTTCCCAAAGTTACTGTCCCTCACGGACGAAGTCTCGAAGACACTGAAGACTAAAAGCACTGAAGACTAAAAGCGTCATCCTAAAACCGAAGCTAATGGATAAAAAATGCAATCAAATAAAAATCAAACTTTATAGCACTTGTGTAATAAATGAATAACCCCAGACCCGAAATAATGGACGAGGTCCTGTTTTGCTTGACCAACGATTTATCACAGGAGAATTTACATATATACGGTAAGATTAATGATCTACTGTCAGTGGCTCCTGTATGTTCAATGCTAACGGGTAGTGAGGAGGCATCAATCACTGCACTGCTATTTATTGCAAATATTGCGACTTTATTATATGTATTAAGAAACTTTCTAAGTCATGTTACGTGACATGTTAAAAAATTACTGATAATTCTTTGCAAATAGTATTTGAATTACACAGAGGCAAAATATGGGATTTTATATTAAGAATTTCAGGAACTGATAGATATGAATGTCTATAAATATAGAGATCTTAATTTAAAACTGATAAGTTTAATAATATGAGAATAATTATACATAATAATAAGAGAGGGTGTTCACATAATATCAAAAGCCTTTAACAGTCGTAGGACTTAGATCTCACCTTTGGTTTTATTTTTGAGACTATTAGAAGGTTAATATTTCTATTTTCTGTAAGAAAAACAATGATTTTGGTAAACAACTTCCGCATTTGGAATATATATACGGTATTGCAAGAGAATATATGTCCTTTTATAAAAATATATGAAACAGACATAAAGAACACATAGACTCGAACAACAATTTCAGGATCACACATAATGTTGTTCCATATGGGATTTCAACTCTCAATACTTGGCGAGTAGAAAGTGACGTGGCGACACCTAAGCCACTAAGCTAACAGTGCAATCCAAGTTTTTTTTTCTCTGTTTAAAAAGGAATATATTAATTATTTTCTATACCAATTTCAAATATATAGTTTTTGTAGCCCTAAAATATAAATATTGCTACTGGCGATTAAAACTGTAAGTACTTTGATGTTGGTAATATTCACACGCCTCTAACATTAGCAAATAATTACAACATCAACATCTAAATATGACAAACGATAGTAACTCACTCATGCGTGAAGACGCGTGTGTGACAAACACAAAATTTTGAGAAAAAATTTACATCGGCAATCAAATCACAACTTTTTGGGAATGAAATAGAGTTTAGAATTAAATTGAAGGGACTGAAAGTCCTAAATCAAAATAGTTTAAACTGCAGGGCGTTTTGTAGACGCGTCAATGCCTGTTAACTTATGTTTAATGGTTTCTATAACACTCAATTGATTACGCATCAAATAACAAATACATAAATAATACTTTAAAACATGGGAAATGCAGGCGCGTGTTGGTAATTGTAAATTGAAAAGATTTGAATATTTTCAAATCTGAGTCGTGTGAACGACTGGCTTACTGATATATTGTAATTTACTTAATGTAAATTTATTTCAGACTTATAAAGTTTTAAAGTTAGTACAACAGAATGGTCAAGGAGAGCGATTGAAAGTGATGCCCCGCACGTATTACAACTTATTATAAGTATTATAAGGGTCACAGTTTGGTTACGTGTTTGTTATTTTATTACATATAAAGGAGGTTAAATAAATCTACTTAAACTTTGGAAAAAATAGATTATTTTTGGAAGTTTTGACATTTAATTTAAAATTTAGATAATTCAGTTATGCACTTTACAATCACATACCGTAAACATTCTGCACATATTACTATTTTTATGCCATTTCAAACTAGACCAGTAGAGAATGTCGGAGGACAAAGTGAATATAAATAAAATTGTCTAATATTTTTTTTTATGAAGTCGCTGGTAAACGAGCACACGCATCGCCTGGTGGTAAGCGATTACCGCCGCCCATGGACACCTGCAACACCAGAAGCGTCACAAGTGCGTTGCCGGCCTTTAGGGGATGAGGAGGAGAATAGGGATGGGAAGAGGGACTGGAATATGGAATATAGGAAATTAATGAATTGTGTAAACTGCATGACATTGATCCCTTTTTGATTAGTGTTTCCTCAGCAAGAAGACGTTTAGCCCTTAGTTTTTTTGAGCGGACACAGTGTTACCTAAGTTTGCATTGAAGCAATTATTTATTACTAATCTGGCAATTGCGTATTGTGTGAATCTTTTCTTTATGTTTATGTTTTTTTGTCTAAAGCTAGAAGTGAAAACTTGTAATTGGCTCTCTGATGACTAATCTGCTTTAGTTTTACTAACATCTGTAGCTGTAAGTTTTTCGAGAAAAAAATAAATAAATAAATAAACAAAAGCATTTTCAAAAGACTAATCGGCTATTCGAGAACAAAAAGAAACAATTCACACACATCCCATTCACTTACTCGCTCGACCCTAAACCCTTCAGAACTATTTGTCCACTAAAACAATAGACTATATTGGTTGAGGAAAAACAAGGATATCACGTAGCGAACGTTTAACTTAGCTATCTCCACAGGAATTAGTTGGGACAGTGATAGATGGGGAAACTGAGATAAGGTCGACTGGACTCGACGCTTGTGTTGTAATTGGGCAGACTTTGAAAGAAACATACGTTTGCTAACTGATCGTAAAGGAATAGCATTGAAATTATAAATAGAATTAATCAAATCAAAGGAAGTTGTTGATCCTGTCCGAAGTTTTTCTTCATTAAATGTTTATATAAAAAACAAGTATTCAAAGGAAAGATACTACTTCTAAGCGAGGTGGTTCTACCAGGGAAGATCATTTCGCCAGGTCCGCCAGCCACGGTTTATGTTAGAAAGTAATACAGGATACAGGAAAGAAATACAGGATTACCATCTAATCGTTATTTTTGAGTGTCTTTGTAAGATAACATTGGTATATCAGCTTACGTTTACTTATAAAAAGTGTAAGGAAGAATGAAAAGGCAAATAAAAATGGTCTATTTAAAATGACTAGTGGGTGTCCAGTAGTCAAAATTCATTTTTAAGCACCAATATAAATAATTTTAGCTTTCGGTACTCTTTTCCCATTTAAGCTTACACTGTGCTAAGTCTGTATAAAGGATACAAAATTTTTGCTCCACGTAGTAATATGTAGATCTTATTTCAGACTATTTATGCTCCATCTAGTGATCCGATAAAGAACTTAGCAAAGTAATCTCATAATAACAATTAGCTAGTATTTTTTTACATAATTATAACCCGTGTAAATAGCTAGTCTTATCTACATGATTACCTAATCCTTACAAAACACAAGTTATCAGGAATGCAAATGATTCGTCGTTCACATCGCACCGGATCGCATCGTATCGCAATTAGTGTAAACGGCTCGCGCGTCGCACTCCGTGTAAGCTCACTTGATCCGTGTTTCAGCTTTGCGACAGACAAATCCGACAGGATTTTTGGTGATATATAATTACTGGAAGAGATTAATTAAGTTGTATAATGTACTAAAAATGGTTTAATTTATATGAGTTCGTATTGTACAATAATAAAATTATATTAAGTTTGTGTACATTTTTGGACATAGCAATTTTGTTTCAACCATATTGTTTTATTATAATAGAAGTTAAATTGTTATAAAGGTTTACATTGTCTTAAATTTATTTCAATAATAATGAAATGTAAATATTTAAAGGTCTTTTTTACAAAGCCCTCGTAGCGTGGGTCACCGCGCTGCATTGTCATGATTCGCAATGCGGATATTGACCACCATTTTTGGATTCTACGCCTGCCTTCCATCAGGCAGAGTAGAGTCATTGCGAAGGCAAGTTGTTAATAATATCTTTACTAAACTTTATTATTGATTTTATGTTCATAAAAAAATATTTTAATTCTCTAAATGTATTTTTATATCTGATATTATTGTTTTATAAAGTGTTATTCGTTAACCACCTTTATTTAATTACATTAATAAATTGATATTTGAAAAAAAACTAAGTTTAATAGTATACCACTTCTAGATTCAAACCATTTCTATTTTGTAATTATAGTGAATTCGCGCACATCTATCAAAATTAAAATTTACAGGATTTTGGGCTTTAAATCTTCGCTGCAAAGGATTGAATTGTTACACTTGTTTGTTTAATGTACGTTTGTATATTTTCGGTTTATTGGAGCCGACATAGCTGGTGTTTTTACTTTATTGTGCTGTCACGTGAAACAAGAGATATACTTTGTTTGGTGGCATTTATTAAATTGTTCTACGTACTTGTTCCAAATTTTTATACTGTTTTAGAGGTTCATCATTTTGGTCTAACATAAGCAAAATAAATGTTGAATTATTATTAAGAGATTACGTAACTACCTACTACTTATAAAAAGTAGTACCTGGATGACCGAGCTTTGCCCTACTGTTTTATGGTCAATTTTCTAAAAATGAAACCTAGCTTAATTGATTTATCACTCTCGAATCATACATACTAATTTACATCGGCCATAGAGAGATCTATCACACAGGCTTCGATCGTAGTATGGACTCCAGTTCTCACTATGGAATTTTTTAGAAACTGTTTACTATGTACCCATATCTCATATAACTAAACTTGTATCTTACCTGTGAGATAAATAAAGTTTATAGCATATTATTATTATATAAAAATCATTGGAGCCGCTGCCGAGATTCAGGTTGTATATACTTATTAAAAAAGCCAAGTATTTGAATCGTGATGGACGAACATTGTAATCGTGTACTAGCTCATTGTCAGCGATATTCTAATAACGATCTTCTAAAACTTTTGTATGATTTAATAAAATTGTTGTAAACACAAATTAAGATTTTGAGATTCGGTTAAGCTGTTCTAGACTTACAAATTACTATCAAGGTGTTACTGAAAATCAGCGCTATATTACGATATAGCGCTGATTTGCCTCAAATATTGACCAGATTGCACAGCTTGTGACCATGGCTAGTGCCACCTGGTCGAAACATCAGGCAAATCAGAAGCATTAAATACCTGTAAATAAGTGATCGCGCTAATTCCCGTGAAAATAAAAATTAGTATGACGTGAAACGCGAAAGTTTAATAGTTAGCATATTTAATCTGTTAGATATTTTTCTCCATTACAATAAAAAAACAATTCATGTTTATATAGCTTTACATGTCAACAATACTTGTACAAATCTGTCTTCAGAAATCAAATCAACCCCATAAAATATTTTCGATGAAAAACTTGCACAAACAGTAAAATGAATTAACTCATCAAATTTAACAATGAATGACAATGATAAAATTGTTGATGTATCGGTAGCACGCGCATGACCGATCGCTTCCGATCACTGAATGTGAATGAAATAACAAAATATATGAATTAAAACTTTAAACAAAGAAATTGATACCTTATTGCATTAACAATAAGAATGTTGAAAACATGATCGATCATCCCAATTCACTTGAATAGAGCGATGTGTGTGAAAAAATTGGCAACGAGTCTTGAAAGGAAATTGAATTATTGCGACGTTTTGTGCAAGTTAACATGTTAAAATGGAATTCCAAGTATTTAAGAACTTAAATACTACTATGGTTACAGGTGTAGCCCAATGCCATAGTTTTATACTATGCTTTTGTTTATATTACAATTTATTTATTATAAAAACAAAAAAAAATCGTAATGCTTTTGCGAATTGTGTGTTATTGTAAATTAACGCAGTGAGCAGTAATTACCTGTTCAAAATAATTTGTATCCAAAATTCTAGAGCAACTTACGCAGTTGTAAAAAAAATGATTCCTCAACAACTTCGTACGTATTTAGAGGTTTATTTTGCTAAGTGCCTTGTGCATATCATAATAACCATAGTGTATTATAGAGAGGCTCACAAAACAATCTCAACAAATCATCGTGACAATGAACAGATGTAACATAAGCGTCTTATGCCGTATTCATCAAAGGCTTACCCCGAGTCGAACAATAATACAACTATTGCAAACTGTCAAACATTTTAGCTGGCAATGCGTATGTAAATGTAGCGTCCCTCTGAAGTTTATTGTTATGGCGAGATGCTCTTAAACGCCTCTCGATAGGCCCAAGATGTTTGGGACACACGGTCATTTAAGTTTTATCATACTAACTAATTCACGATTATTTTATTGACAAATAAGTTGTACTAACTTTCCTGTTCCTCTATTTTCAATAAGTGTTATTTGTAATCCAAAAACTAACATGGGTTGAAAACTACGATTCTTGCTTGCCTTCTTGTGAAACAATCCGTTCCGGATTCCGATTTCCTCTTGGTTCCTTATGGAATATAATAAAAGAAAACAAAGTTATTTAAATTCTTCTTTTCTGATGTTCAAATAAGAGCTCGTTTGAAAAAGCTTTTTATTTTCATTTCTTTATGTCTGTTTCTTTTTCTGTTTGGAAAAATGGAGGAGTAATTATAATATTGCTAACTCTTACAATAAAAGTTTATGTAATTTTGAGATTAACCGAAGAACATTCTCAACAATTTCTTAGGTTCGTCATGGGTCTTACCAATGGCATTTAGACATGAATAGTTCCATTATTGTACAATTATAAAGCCAAACTATTTAGAGTTGCTCAAGTATAAGTTACAATCCGAATGTAGCTAGTCTTTAAATATAGCAACCGAATATGGACACGGTAAGCAGTAAGGAAGTTGGGTGAAATACATTTTCCCTACTTTTTCAACAGAGCAAAGGAGAACAGTTTGTCCGTATGTTCGTCATGTAGCGAACCGTGTCTAAGTGCTTTAGATCTCGTTTTCAAATGCTAGTGAAATTCAAAACAGGCAGTTTGTACGTCAATGAGTGTTGCTCGATTTATTGAAATGATTCTACACTGAATTTCGTATTTTATAGTATTGTTAAATGTCCCAAGTGTATCATTATTGCGTATAGCTTAAAGAAAATAAAAATGTTTTCGACTAAGTTATTTTTCCTTGACTATATTTTTTGGTAGTGACATGTAATTGTCGTTATCTACTATAGTGGTTATCTCCTCCACCTAACCACCTAAGCCGAGAACGTTTTCAAGTGGCTAAATCATTATAAATGTTTACCAGGTTTGCAATATAATAGGATGTAAATCCTATTACTAGGTCCAGGTAATTACTTGAAATGACAGCAAATTTGTGTCTGACACCCGAATCTATGTGATTCTGAAACGATGATTATATACATTATAAATATTGCCAACAACTGGTTGGATTGGTTTTTCCCATTCAATGATCCATCTATGAAAATGAACTTACATGGTGGACTTAAAGTTATTGCATTTAAAGAGCTTAAACATTATTATGTGATTTCTTTAGTTTTTTTTTAATATGTTATTCTTTTTTCAGTTCTATAAAAAATTTGAAGTTTACAATCACAGAACAGCAATAAAAATATTAAACTTATATACATACATAAACTAAATGTGTCTAAATATTCTGACAAACACATAACGCATTTTCCATTTTCCAGACATCCGGCTCAGACTCGAACAATACATAGTCAAATCTCAAAAGCCATTCGTACCGTCTCGTTTTGACAAATTTCAACGTCACCAAACAAACTGTTCCATTAGTCAAATTAATTATTTACCATCTTGGATCGCATTTTGTCCTTTGACCAACTAGAGCTCGAGAAATTGGTAATCTTGGTAAGAGGTCTTGTCGATGGAACCTCGGATTTATAGTTTGACATCCTTTATCTGCGAATAGTTTTGGTGTAAATGGAGTTTCGGATTTTGCTGTAACGGTTAGAATTACAAATTTTAGAAGTGGTTTGACAAGGGTACCTGTTGTGTAGGATTTCGGGAACTTAATGGGTGGATATTTTAATGTTAATAATATAATATAATACATTAAATTATAATTGACTTCAAACAACATCTGGAATTTACTTCTAAGGTACAGTACTACTACTCACCTTACTTTTATTTTATTGTGGTTTTTTTTATTAATCTTAATTCAAGTTGGCCTATTATAAACAGGTCCCCTGAAACAAATTCAAATTCAAATTTATTTCAAATTCAAATTTATTTATTGTAACAAAGTATGGGTACAATTCAAGTGCAAGCCCTGATTCCCAAACTAGCGTGAGCTGTGTGTCGGGAATCAGTAACTTCCCAAAAAAAAATAAGGATACAAGAAAGGTTTACAATTGGAACATACATGAAACAGTTTTAATACATTTTTCAATGAGTATTTTTTTTGTAGGCAGGACCTGGATTTGAGATACCGAGGGTCGAACCAAGTTGGCGTATAATTAGAAAGGCTTATGTCCAGCAGTGGACTGCTGTAGGCTGATGATGATAGGTTATAATGTTTATTTATAAATTTTGTTTTAAATTAACTTTGTATACATTAAATAGTAGTGAATCAAGAGATCTTAGATTTTATTTTTGAACTCTTTGTTATTAAAAATTGGCTTCTTAAATGGAAGTTTTAATTGTCAACTTGTTGCTTTCTTCTCCAAATTATTTAAGATGTTGAATTTTTTTAAGTCTCATGTTAGTTCACTGCTCACTCGCTATTCATTCATATCTTTTAAACTATTGGATATAGAAGTGTAGGAAAATTGAACTTCGTACTTATTAATTTAATCGTCAAACAAATTCAGAAAACAAACATTCTTTAATACATTATTAGGTACTTAAAACATCGACAAACCAGACCAATCCCTTTTACCTAGCAATTTGATATCAACGTAATCCTGTCTGCCACAAACAATACCGTGGAATACATTAACTGGAAGTCAACGACGGTCTTCAGACCCCTTTGAAGTATCGCTGTTTCAGAATTAAGCTTCGGTGGAATGGTTTTCTACAATAGTTTTGTCTTGAATGATGAATACAGCTTTTGTTGGGTGACTGTAAGTGAGCTTTGAGTTAGCTATTTTCTTTAAAACATTTAGCTGTTTTGTGGTGAAATGGAAAAGGATGATGATTGTATTCAAAAATTTATGTGTTGGCTTAAAAGTCTAACTTTTAATAATAGAATTAATATAAATAACTTAAAGATTATCAGGCAAGTCAGATTTCAGGCTTCAAAATATTATCTTAAGTTTTTAAGAAGAAATAATATTCAAGTTGTTATTTAATATTTTATGTTCCTATAAATAAATTTCTGGACTGATCATTGAACTTCGCACCCATTTAGATCTCACTACGTTTGCCGTTGAAGTGAATAACCATCATATTATTGTACTTGGTCCTCATTTTACATTTATGTTTTTTAATTGGATTTAATACAATAAAAGATAAAACTTTAAAATCACACATTAAAAATAATCAGCCATTATTATCTTAAATTCGTTTCCAAACAAGGAACCTTAAAAGAAATCTATGATTGAATCAACACTCAATAAATCGTGAACTGAACGGCCCTTATTTTTATTGGACAAAGAATCAAAGTTCTAGATAAGACAGACATTACTTGCAGCCATTAGAAACTATTACGCCTCATGATATAAACGCAAAATTATTTAATTCATAATTATATCATTTTTACGAATATTGTATACTTTTGATTATTGATGTTGTTTTATATTATTTTCGGTTATTGTTTTGTTTAGTACCCATAGTACAAGCTATGTTAAGTTGGGGACTAAATGTCGACGTGTGTTAGATGTGCAAAATATACATAATCAATATTATTTTAAATTATCAGTATTTGTGGAATTTTAACCCACAACACTCACTCAAATAATAGAAATAGTAGAAATAGGCAACCACTTAAAAAAATTGTGCTATTGGTGCAGTCTAATCATATCATCGAATCTCATGCATGCTGATCAGGACTTAGGGTTACAGACTTTTCTTAATTAGTGACGCGGTATTTGTGCTAGATTTTATCTACCTAGTTAATATTTATTTAGGTCTAACTTAGTATTAGGCTATCATTAATGTATAGGTACACCATAAGTTTAAATCTATACAAATAAATAAAATTGAAGTGTCTGATTGCTATGTCAAATAACAGCTTCTTATTAAATGCTTATGGTAGTACATACAGTACTTACATCAAAAATCATTTTTTACCTTTTCTGTCTGTTTAATCTGGCTAATCTCTAGAAAGGCTGCACGGATTTTGACGGGACTTTCACTGGTAGATAGCTGGTATAGGGAATTACTTAGGCTACTTTTTTAGACTAGCTCCATCCTATGGCATTACCA